>PIJE02002424.1:27216-34716 GCA_002895965.2 Coryphaenoides rupestris | reverse complement strand
AATTTGAAAATGCATAAATTAAAAAAGTTGTTTTTTCTTTTCTGTGATATCATTGTTGAGCCTACTGGTGCGAACGAGGTCGGCTCCGAAACGTCAGGAGATTGTTCCGCCGGCGCTGCACCAGTTCTTTCGAATTCGCTGAGATACACAAACGCGGGGATTAAACTTGTCGCTATTAACTTGGCATTAAAGCGCTGATTTGAAATGAAAAACGGCAAAACCCTTCGGCGCCCGAAGCTCGTCCACGGGAGTTTGTTTGAGCATTCAGATCCTCCCCGACTATCCCGTCAACGCGTAGCCTACTTCCGCGGCTAATTCTTCGTCGGTGTTTGTCGTGTCATTGATTCCGTTTTGCACAAAAATAGAATTGAAAGCTTTGCGAAAAAACGTTGCGACGTTTGGCCCGAATGTCTCGACCCAAACACACACGTCTCGGCGTGACTTTAAGCACCGAGTTGTGAATCTTGTGTGGATGCCACCAGTAAGATCTAATACAATAAAACCATCTGAACATTAATCCCCATTAAGAAGGAACAGCAATAGCGCCAGAAATGTGAAAATGCTCGTCAGCTATAAAAAAATTACTTTTTCCGGTTCAAGTACTTTATACTTTTAGCATTTAGAAATGACCTAGAAGTTAATATTAACGGATGGCTGTTAAGATTCGGCCTCTAAAATATCAAAGCTGTGTGCGTGTTTAAAATATTAATATATATCTATTGATGTACTGTATGTAATGAATCGGAACGACTCTATATTTAATCACAATTTCATGTGATTTTAGTGGAGCCTCTATTATGAAATATAAGGGCAGCTTCTCCTTTCATACTTCAAATTGTTGCATCATTATCTTTATGTTGTAATCCAAGCAGTGCACACACACACACACACACACACACACGCGCGCGCACACACGCACACACACACACACACACACAGTTTCAGAGACAGTGAACTTTAACAATAATGAGCTCGATTTATCTTCTTTTATAAGCTTCTTGCATCTTGGAATTTTCAGTCTTTTAGATAACAAACTTTTTGGTGGCCGGACCCACAACTTGTCATCATTTTGAGACTTTTATTGCATATTTTGAGTTCGCATAAAGACCGGGAATGTGTTATTCAGAGCCTGGGACTGCATATATCCCAAGTGATATAAAGGGTATAATAATTGGCTTTCCACTATAATCCATTGCCCTCATTATGCTCATTGCATAACTATGACTCACACTTACAACGTGTGTGTGTGTGTGTGGGTGTGTGTGTGTGTGTCTGAATATTTAATCACTGAAAATGAATATAACATATTCTCAGCCCATAAAACGACCACTCACGGTGGTTATGTGCGTGTAATTTGCCATCTTTGCTATTTTCTAATTCATCTGGTTAATTTATGCTGCAACCTGTCTTCACTCAATCCACCTAATGAGTCTATAAAGTCGTCTCCGAGCAGAGACACGCTGGTATTGTGTGTTCAGAAGCGAGCATAAATATGTATTTAAAAATGTATACGTATATTCCTGTAGGTTTGTGACTCTCTGTTTGAAGTGGGACACTTTACATGAATATTAATGTGTTGGCCCTGAAATAGACTTTAAACTCATTGAATGTTAAATTTCTACCCCCAGCTCTAAATATCATCTCGGCATTCCCCTCGAGAAGCATCTCGCCCGTGCTTAACTTAAACACACACACACGCACACACACACACGCACACACACACACATATACACACACACATGCACACACATATACAGACACACACACACACACACGCAAACTCAAACACACGCACAAAGAGTGTGTGTGTATGCGTGTGTTTTTAAGTATATACGTACATGTGTGGGTGTGGGTGTGTATGTGTGTGCGTGACTGTGTGAGAGTGTGTGTGTGTGTGTGTGTGTGTGTGTGCGTGTGTGTGAGTGTGTGCGTGTCTGCGTGTGTGTGTGTGTGTGTTCGTGTGCAATGGGCTATCGAGCATTCAGGACTAAAGCCATTATTTTTTTTCTTGTTTTTGAATCCATTCTTAAGGGACCAACGGAAACTACAAGGACCGGTTCAGGTGGAAGGAGAGAGAGACAGAGAGAGAGAGAGAGAGAGAGAGAGAGAGAGAGAGAGAGAGAGAGAGAGATGAAAGAGTTGTGGAGGAGGGAGAGAGGGAAGCAATGAGCGAGATAACGGCGAGAAGGTGTACAAAATAGAGAGCGGAAAATTGCAGCAGCTTTTGATGGTCGTGTCCGCTCTCCAAATATTTGACAAGTCTCACCGGAGAGTCGGTCGCAGGCTGGAGGTGGTGGGGTGGAGGGAATAAAGAAAAGTTCAAGGTAGAAATGGGAAGTTTTGGGGCTAAAATGAGCCTGAGAGAGAGTAGAAGAAGAAGAAGATCTTTATTAATCCACACACATATTGGTCACACAGCGGGAAGTGGCGGCACCCAAACACAACGAACACACATGCAGGGAGAGTGGCCCGTGGAAATGTGTCCTCTGCATTTAACCCATCCTGCTGCCCCTCCAGGGGCAACCAGGAGCAGCGGGCAGCCATCTCGACGGCGCCCGGGGACCAACAGCTCCAGGTTTTACGTCCACATCTTGGTCAGGGATGTGGACAGGAGAGGCGATCTTCACATGTCTTTAATTAGGGTTCTTTTACTCTGTAAGGAGACCTCGCGGAGCACGGGGAGAACATGCAAACTCCACACAGAAAGGCCGGGAGATCACCCACCTGGGAGAGATCACCCACCTGGGAGAGATCACCCACCTGGGCACCCTACAGTCAACAGCACCCCAGGCGGGAACTGATCCCAGGACCTTCTTGCTGTGAGGCAGCAGTACAAGCACTGCACCACCGCGCCCTACGGAGTCAAGTGACCTGAGTCGCGGGAGAGCGGCTGCCATCCAACGGTCCGTTCGCGAGGAAGGTTCCTAACTCAGTGAAATGACCCGGCAGGATATAGCAGCAGCCGTGATAAGCGCCGGTCGAATTCTCTCAATGCAAAGGAAAGGTGCTTCGTCAGTCGTGAGGTAATATCATCCACCGGCTCGTCCACGTTCATATAAGCCTGCATGATAAAATATGGCAATAGAAGTATCTCAGACCTCGTTCATAACGCCCACTTTCGCATAATAATGTACACTTATGTGAGAGTGAGATTGCAGGAAGCAATTCACGGTCAAACACATCAACGGAGCGCAGGTTTACATTTCCTTGACGCTTCAGCTTTCTCGACGCTCACACGACGCGACGATTGAGAAAATAGGAGGCGCCATAGGAAGCTCGTTTGCGGTATTTGTGCCGTGGAACCGCGTCTCGTAGAGTTTATTCTCCGGCTTAAAGGTGTAATAAATAATAACTTGAGCAACGACCTAAAAAAATAGACGAGAGACCGAGCCGGAGAGACAGATGAGAGAAAGAAAACCGCGAGAGCGTTGAGGTGAAACAAAAAAAAAATGTTGGGTTTTTTTTTGCGCACGTTGTTCCATTCATAGGGGAGGCAATCATGTCTATAAGGAAACGATTGTTAAGAGTAAAACCATCGCTGCAATACCAGGAAATAGTTCTGGATGTTATCAACACTTGATGTCTCCTGATGAAGAGCGGTGAGAGTAGTTATTCATGATCATGAGAACAGGTCTGTCCTGTCTCACACTCCGGCTTGTCTGTCTGTCTGTCTGTCTGTCTAAGTGTGTAAGAGTTGATATGATGGTGGAGGTATGATGTGTGTGTGTGTGTGTGTGTGTGTGTGTGTGTGTGTGTGTGTGTGTGTGTGTGTGTGTGTCTGTGTGTGCATGTGTGTGTGTGTGTGAGGGAGGTGTCGTGGTAATGCCTTAAGCGGTTCTTGCATGTGCTGGCAGTCTGTATGCATAATATAGCATCACTCACTTCACCCCTCACCCTCACCCACATCAATGAGGAGCACGCACACACACACACACACACACACACACACACACACACACACACACACACACACACACACACTTCCTGGCTGTGTCGGGTGAACGGCTGCACACACACGCGAGTGAGAGACATAAATCATATTTATCAATTATCCTATCTCCTGTATAAAGCCGTCACGAGGACATATGAAGTATTTTACATTCTCTCGTGGGTCTATTTCCAGATCCCTGTGCATATTTGACATTTGAGAAATTGCAATAACTGTTTGGTTCTTGAAGGCTTCATCTGAGGAGAGAGGCGGCCAGTGTTTAGTTTATAAAGTGAATATATCTGTGGGTAACTATAGCAACAGCCATCAAGGTGAAAGTGTCCGTTGCATCAGTTTAAAGTATCGACCAAAACACTTTCCCTAAGATTCCCTCTCGCTACCCTTTGTCTCTTCACTGTCTCTTCATTCAACATTCTGACCGATCAATAAGCAAAAAGCAATCAATCAACGTCAAAGTGTGTGGGTCTCACCCGTCCACGGACTAATAACGAACGCCGACCTCTTAGGCCCGGTGCGCATTTAAAGCCACGAGCGTCATTGACCGTATATTTGGTCTTAAAAGACCTAAAAACACACTTTGTCATTCAAAATGAATATTGATTTGGTTTATCCTCACCTGAGCGAGGATGTGAACCAACTGACCCACTAACCTGTCTCCAAGCCCCTCCCACACTACCTTGAAAGACACCATTTCACAAATGTTCTTTTACAACCCTCCGGTCTTCAGAAGTTGTTGGCCTTCTCTCACTTCCAAAAGCGACTCAGAAACGAGCAGGAAACAGAGTTCTCCTATCGAGGTTCCGTGTCTCTCACCTGTGATCAGGGAGGCTGACTCTGCTGAAGAAAAGATTCAAATCCAAACTTAAAACTTCCTCATTTCCGCTCTCATTTGGCCCCGACGAGCATCTCTCAGGCCCCCCCACCGAGCAGCTCCCCACCAGCCACCACCGAGCAGCTCCCCACCAGCCAGCAACTCATCACCATTTTGAAAATTTTTCTAAAAATGTTTGCTTACTACTCGGCGCGGCCATTATGACAATTTATTTCACCCCGAACCCTCCACCGAGGGATCCCACATTCTGTGTTTCTTCTCAAGGTTTCTTCTTCTCTTGTTAATTCATGGAGTGGGGTGGGGGGGGGGGGGGTCCACAAATATCCGTCCTGCGAAGCCCTCTGGAGACTGTAACGGTGATTAAGGCCTTTACAAACAGCAAGGTCTTTATTTGACTTTAATAATGTTTTTGCAAATCAGTAAAAACAAGTCAAGCTCGGAGAGTCGATTTAAAAGTAAGCGCGGCCGTAATCCGATAACGACGACGCACTTTGTAAACGGGCTATTATCTTCCTCGTGCGCCAGAGTCCAGTCTCCTAGCAACGGCCCAGGAGCACCTTTCCTCGCGGCCGGAGGAAGCTAATGAAGAGCTTTTTTAAATGGGAGCGTGAGCGCCGTGTGCTCGGCGGCAGGAGGAACATTATGCAGGTTTGTGTGTTGATGCGTTCGTTCGTTCGTTCGTTTTCTTTTTGTTTTTCCGTGACGTTCCGGTACAGATGGTACGTTGGCGTCCGGGTCGCCTCCGCTCCGCGCCGCGCCGCTCCGCTATGCTAATGCTTAATGCTAATGCCTCGCGCCTTCACTCGACGACAGGCCCCCGCCGTCACTCTTCGTCATTATCATCCTCATCGTCGTGGACAAGGTCGTGGTGCATCAAAGTGAAAGGTGGAAAAAGCGAAGCTTGAAAGGAGAGAGAGAGAGAGAGAGAGAGAGAGAGAGAGAGAGAGAGAGAGAGACAGAGACAGAGACAGAGAGAGAGTGGGAGAGAGAGCAACATAGAGCAGTCTGTAGAGTAACATAAAATGGAGGAGGACAGACAGGTGGTTGGAGTAATGAGTGGAGTAATGGGTGGAGAAAATAACGGAAAATGGCAGATTTTTTGTTCTTTCATGGGGGGGGGGGTTCAACGGGCAATGGTGTGTGTGTGTGCGCGTGTGTGTGTGTGTGTGGCGTGTGTGTGTGTGTGTGTGTGTGTGTGTGCGCGTGTGTGCGTGTGTGCGTCTGTGAAAATCAATCTTTGTCGAGCCTGATTGCCTCCGGCGGTTCTGATTGGCTGTCAGATCTTGCTGGATCTTGTCCCGTAATCTTTTGAGCTCCTGGAATAATTGATGGTCGAACCTGTTTATCTTTCTCCCTGGGCCGTCTAATTAGGGCCGTCTTGACTGGAGGCTTTACAACGGGGGGGCCTCGGAGAGTATGCTTATCAAGGCTTCTGTCCCTCATGGACTGCACAGCGATAGCCTGCACCTTGAGCAGATATCGCCGCGTTTCCGGAGCCAGGGGAGGACGATGGCGGCGGGCGCTGTGAGTGGAAACGACAGCGTAATCAAAAAGGCCGTCGCCATCTTAGCGCGACTTAAAACTCGCACGTAGAAACGGCATTCATTCACCGGCACAGCAAGCCCCTGGTTCTCTGCAATAAAAAGCGTTGAAATAAACGTAAACGGCCGCGGTTAGCTCATAACAAAGCTTGAATGTACGCCGAGGATCTAAATGATATACAAGCGCCGTGCAAACAACCGATTCAATCGTCACATTAACCTCAGTTCACGGACGAATATGAGCCTCGCGTGGTCGTTAGTCGGTTGTTAGACGTCGATCGGCGCGGTCGGTCGGTCGCAAGCGTACAACGTAAATGTCACGAGAGATGAAGGACTGTGGTTTCCACAAGAAACCCGCTGAACCTTTCGATATGTTAATCGGGAGGCGAAGCCGACGTCCACTAAACTTACGTTCACAGCCTGGATAGTGTTGAGTCTTTCATTTTTTCAAGGGTTCCTGCCTCTTCTGTGACAAATGATAAAAGGATGAGCGTGATCAATATTAAATGTTAAATGAAGCCCTGCGCCGGAACGGTAAAAGTTCCTGGCAGCGAACCGACGGGGGAGAAGAAGAGCATAATCAGTACTGGCAATTTGTTGCACCGCTTTCATCACACTGTTTGCTGATATGCAAATCGCGACCTTATAGCGGATGTAGCCGAGAAAATAACCTTATTCTACATTCCCTCAGGTTCTTTGTTTAGTCTTCACCCTTGTGTTCTCCGATCCATCCATTGCATCAGCTCGCCTTGTGAGAACGCACGCCTCCACGATCGTACGCCGGCAAGGTCCCACGGCTTCAGGACAACGCCTCTGCCGAGCGAGCGTGAACGAGCGCCCGAGCGTCGAGCGTCGAGCGTTCACATTTTCCAGGAGCTCCCGATACAAGTCATACAAGTCATACAAGTCATACAAGTCATACAAGTCGTACGCCACTTGTCAACCACGGGAAACTGTCCTGAAATCATGTCCCGCATTAATGCTCTCGCGTGACGCCGTTCTCTGGCCTCCGACGTGAACGGCGGTCTGACCTCGTCTGTTGGCACGGCGTGAATAGACTGGGATCATTGTTGGCGGGATTATCCCAGCTCTGCGGGAACGCTCGGATCGGACAGAGTTCTTTGTTCCGCTGCAGCACGTACACACGCGGCCAGGAATGTATTCATATTTTGGGTTCA
>PIJE02002424.1:12216-24716 GCA_002895965.2 Coryphaenoides rupestris | reverse complement strand
GGAACATGACTGAAATAAAAATGTTCCGCACAAACTAATTCAGAGGAGCGTGGCGTCGCCGGGAGGCTGATAATTAGCGGCCCTGGCGGAGAAGGGCGGACGGAGCCCGAGGACAACCCCCCGCTGGGACGGCCACCAGACTCTCAGAACAGCCTCGTCCAAAGAGAAGTCCCAAATAAAGGCAATTTGGGGACTGAACTAAAACTATGAACCTTTTCCCCTCGTGGACCAGACATGTGTTTGAGTTTGAGGACTCGGTGGCCGGTACTCAAATCCGTGCAACGACTCCATGTATAGAAAATATGTGTTGTAATGTTCAATAACAAAATAGAAGATGACAAAATATGTAATTGATTGACAGAATTGCCTCACATTCACCCATTCATACACCGACGGCGGTGCCAACCATGCAAGGTAACAACCAACACGTCAGGAGCAGGTAGGGTTAGGTGGTGTCTTGCTCAGGGACACCTCCACACTTAGCTAGGAGGAGCAGGTAGGGTTAGGTGGTGTCTTGCTCAGGGACACCTCCACACTTAGCTAGGAGGAGCAGGTAGGGTTAGGTGGTGTCTTGCTCAGGGACACGTCCACACTTAGCTAGGAGGAGCAGGTAGGGTTAGGTGGTGTCTTGCTCAGGGACACCTCCACACTTAGCTAGGAGGAGGAGCAGGTAGGGTTAGGTGGTGTCTTGCTCAGGGACACCTCCACACTTAGCTAGGAGGAGGAGCAGGTAGGGTTAGGTGGTGTCTTGCTCAGGGACACCTCCACACTTAGCTAGGAGGAGCAGGTAGGGTTAGGTGGTGTCTTGCTCAGGGACACCTCCACACTTAGCTAGGAGGAGGAGCAGGTAGGGTTAGGTGGTGTCTTGCTCAGGGACACCTCCACACTTAGCTAGGAGGAGCAGGTAGGGTTAGGTGGTGTCTTGCTCAGGGACACCTCCACACTTAGCTAGGAGGAGCAGGTAGGGTTAGGTGGTGTCTCGCTCAGGGACACCTCCACACTTAGCTAGGAGGGGGAGGAGCCCGGGGATCGAACCAGCAACCTTCCTGTTGCCAGACAACCGCTCTTACCTCATATGTGTATGTGTGTGAGCAATGTCTGGAAAGACCGGCTCCAATTCAAACAAATAATAAATGTGTAATGCATTCCTATATTCAACCCCTTTATCGGTCTCTGAATCAGAGGCTACGCGGCGGAGCGAGGACGTTTATGAGGTGAAACTCATTATCAATGTTCCCAAAGGGTACAGAGTTTCTAGCGACTCTCGATTCACGACGGAACGGACCGACTTTCTGTCCTGATGAGCATTCGGTCAACGTTTTCATTGGGCCGCCGTTGTAATCCACGGACGGCCGCTCCTCAGACGCGGTGGCGCGACGCGTCCGACGGCTCAGGCAATTTATGAACACCTTCCAGCCGCCCGATCGGGTCCCCACGTCCCTCCTGACATTTCCCTCGCCATTCAAACAGCGTGAACATGATCCATCGACGGGGCTGTGCGCTATAGCCAGAGGATTGTAGATGATGACCTCTTCCATTTATTGTTTTGTTGAAACCGCAATCTAAGACACGGGAAGCGTGGGAAGAGTAAAACCTACCGACGTTGTTTTCCACAGGATAATTGTTCTCGTTCTAACAGCGGTGAAGGTGGTCATCAAGAGGTTAACAGTACATCCTCATTTCCAGGCATCGTAAACGAAGGTCTGAGAAACTGCAGAAACCTGATCCTGAGATGTCCTTCTCGTCTCTTAATGTTCATACACTTCATCTCATTCAGTGCAATTCGGCGCCTTTGTGTTTCTTCCCGTAAGGGTCGCTTACACGCACACACAATGAAACACAAACAACATATTTTAACTGAGGAAGGAACTGAACTTCATGCGTTTCCTCTTTCGACGTGAAACATTTGGCACACCAGTGGCCCACAGTGATGGTGCAACCTCAGGGCTTTGAGCAAGGCAGTGTCCGTATTAGAGCCTTCCCTCGCCGGTCCGTACCCAGAGATCAGGAGGCTCTGTGTGGCTGTCACTGCGGCGCCTATAGACCCCCCCCCCCCGCCCCCGTCCGTCCTATGGAAGAACCACCGAGGCTGGAGAACACGTCAAGATGCTGCTAATGGTGCTGGGAGAGCTGGGATGACGGTGTCACCCGGTTGCCAACACTCAGGGACTCCCCTGGGGGCCGTAAAGCATCGCCGGAGCTTTTGAGCCCAGGGTCCTCAGTCCCAAGGGTGCTAACCCTCTCCCCGCTTTTAAAGTGTCCAATTTAGCCCGGAACTTGAGAGGAACTTTCCTATCAGAGCCACAGCCTTCTCCCCAGAGGATGCATCCTCTTTTATGATTATTCTGAGTCGGAGATGTGGGCAATAGATGAAGCCATGGTGCCAAACTACTTTCTTCCTATTCTGTTTTTCCACACACACACTGTAGAATCACATACACGAGGTCTTCCGTCAATACACACGTGAAAAACAAAGGTGTGTGTGTGTGTGTGTGTGTGTGTGTGTGTGTGTGTGTGTGTGTGTGTGTCTGCAGTGCAGTTCCGCGGTCAAGCGGATGAATAATGAGATTAGAGAGAGACGGGCGAGAATGGAGAATGGAGATGAAGAGAGAATATACGAGAGAGGAGACGGTAAGAGAAGGCGAGAGCGAGGGGCCGTAGGAAAAGAAGTAAATACAGAAGGAAGGAAAATCATTCGGCAGCCATCTTGAATGTGAAACTACGGCGGGGGGATTCCCAGGACGCTCGCTTTTTTTTTTGGACAGTTTCCTTGTTGTCGGTTGCTTTTCGAACTGTTTTACCGAGTAGCTCAGCCCGCGACGGCAGCGGCTTTACCTGAGCAACGATGTTCTGGTCCGAATAAAAGTTGAGAGCGAGAATAAAGGACAAAAGTTTTCACGAGGAGAGAACGAACGCACAGAACGGAAATTCAAACTATTGAGTTTAGTTTCCGAGGCAGCTAGCCTTCCCCCCAGCGTTGTCTCATATTCACAAAGCGGCGGTCGGCTCCAGAGGCGGGTCGGGTGTTCGAGACCGCCAGTCTCGCCGCTCGGCCGAGGCTGAACCGCCGCGCTTGGCAGTTGTTTTTCCCGGTTATATCTCTTGTTGTACGGCAGTGCGGTTTATTATTTTCTATTTTATACTCCCAGCCACACTAGGATGGATTGTTTGGCACCGAGAATCGCCCGGAAGGTCTGCATCAGAGTTGAAAAGATTGTAACTTTGGGCGAGGTGAGCGTGGATCTCATTGGCGTGCTGAGCACCGATGCCAGGTTGGCTTTTCAGGTTGGTCTGCTTCACAGAACCCCCTGGGAAGTCGTCCTTGGAAACCGTTGGCTGGAACTTTGAAAAAACAATACATGGCAGGTGATTGGATGAACCGTCCGTCTATCCCCACTGTTGTTTCCGAACAAACGGTTGCTTCTCGCTGTCGTCATCACAAACGGATTGAAGCTTGAAGCTTGGCCGGCCAGACGGACCTTTTACTGTGAGATGAGAGAAACTGAGAATGTGAACGTGAATGAGATCGACGCGGTCTCAGGAGGCGAAGGAAACGCTGACGCGGGCATCTTTAGGAGCTCATTACGGACGCAGTGAAGTGAAGCCTCCGATCAGCTTCCGGCGCTGGAGCGCTGCGCCGACCGGGACTCTGGGCATCCGTGCTCCTCTGGCCGCCGCCACCAGCAGCGTTCCAGCGCCCTCCTCTCGTCGGACCGCCGGGGTTCCAAGCGGGCGTCCGACTCGGAGACCCGCCGCCCGCCAAACATCCCGACGTGCGGCATCTGCTGGGACTCTTGGCCGCACCTCCGTCCGTCCTCACGACTTAATTTAATGTGCGAGCGTGCGGCATGTTGGCTCTGGTGGGAGCGTTGGCCCACGATACACACACGAGAGAGAGAGAGAGAGAGAGAGAGAGAGAGAGAGAGAGAGAGAGAGAGAGAGGGAGAGAGAGAGGAGAGAGAGGAGAGAGAGAGAGAGGGAGAGAGGGAGAGAGAGAGAGAGAGGGAGGGAGAGGGAGAGAGAGAGAGAGAGAGAGAGAGAGGGAGGGAGAGGGAGAGAGGGAGAGAGAGAGTGGGAGGGAGAGAGAGAGAGAGAGCGGGGGAGAAAGAGAGAGAGAGAGAGAGAGGGGGGGAGAAAGAGAGAGAGCGAGAGAGCAAGAGAGAGAGACTATAGCCATTATGGCTCCTGTGTCTGCAGGCCGTCCTCCCATTTACAAGTTCCATCAACGGAGCACTTTAAGTGGAATCGAACGCCCCGGGCACACGCACACGCAACACACTACACACTACACACTACACACTACACACACACACACACACACCACACACACACACTACACACTACACACAACACACTACACACTACACACTACACACAACACACAACACACTACACACAAGCCCAGAACCTCCCCAACTCAATAACACTGACAGCATAGGTCACTGCCTTGCTTACAGACTGGACATGTGTGTGTGTGTGTGTGTGAGTGTGTGTGAGGTCCGTGTATGTGTGTGTGTGTATGCATGTGTGTGTATGCATGTGTGTGTGTGTGTGTAGACGAGTGATTGATGTCAGCCTGCTGGCGGACTCCGTCTACAAGGCGGTTTGGTTTTGTGCGTCCGCCCGTGTGTTTCTAGTGATGCTGTAACACTACCGGGGTTCTGATGAGCAAGGCGTGCGGCAGGAACAAATAGGGTTTGATGGGGAAGACAAGACGCCTCTGCTTTCAACTCTACCTCCCTCCATCTCTATTCCCTCCATCCTCACAGATTGCTGCTTTTATTTTCCCCTCCGTTCTGAAGTATGTGTGTGTGTGTGTGTGTGTGTGTGTGTGTGTGTGTTTTAATATATATTTCCAGGTCATCGCCGCACGCCGGTAGTCTCAGACAAATAAAGTGTCGTAGGGACGGGCTGAGGGGAGGGCGAGGGGGATATGACTCAAGCCCTGGCAAGATTAAATCTCTCTCTCTCTCTCTCTCTCTCTCTCTCTCTTCGCCCCCCCCCCCCCCCCCCAGGCACACAGTACTATGTGTTTGTGTGCCTGTATACTATGAAACACACATAGTTTTGTGTGTTTAAGTGTGTGTGTGTGTGTGTGCGACTGCGCGTGTGTGTGTGTGTGTGTGTGTTTGCGTGCATGACTGCGTGTGTGTGTGTGTGTGTGTGTAAACAGTCCTTGTGTGTATGTGACTAACAAACAGCCTGACATCGGCCAACCGGCACTTCAACAACGGAAACTCACTAGCCGACACACACACACACACACACACACACACACACACACACACACGCATCCAGACGTATACACACACACACACACACACACACACACACACACACGCATCCAGACGTATACACACACACACACACATGCACACACACACATACACACGAATGCAAATGCTATTTTCATAACCGTAAACAACATAAATATGACATAACGTGTTTCACACCCACCCACCATATTTCCCCAGAGTCAAGACGGATATTTATATTCCATCCGTTTGGGACGCAAGTGATATTGTGAATATTTTACGGCGGCACGGCTTAAGGATTTGCTCTCCACCAATCAGAGCGTCCTGAGAGTTCCGTGTGTCACGCCTCGAGAGAAGTGGGAGGGGCATGTTGACGAACGTTTTAATTGGTGCATCGCTGACGAGAAGAGGAGACGAGAAGTTGAGTTGCTCTTCTGCATCCACGCCCCCAATCGATGGTGACGATGTCCTTACGTAACAGTCTGGTAAGTGTAGGAGTAAAGTTAAAGCGTACATTAAAGTGTAAATGCTGGACACGCGTGAATTAGTTAACTAATATTAGTTAATTAGTTAGCGAGTTAATAAATTATTAGTCAGTTGATCCAGCAGTCTTACGACGGTGCGGCAGAACTTATGTAACCGTGATGTTGGGATTCTGGGTCCGAACACGAAATACTTTGCTAAAGTTTTCACAAAAGAAAAACCCAGCAGAAAAAAAAAAGGCCGTCCGACAGCTCACACACACACACACACACACACACACACACACACACACACACACACACACACACACACACACACCACACACACACACACACACACACACACACACACACACACACACACACACACACACACACACACACACACACACACACACACACACGGTTGTCACAAAGCTCAGGTGAATGTGGTAAATCTGCGCACACACACACACACACACACACACACACACACACACACACACACACACACACACACACACACACACACACACACACACACACACACACACACACACACACACACACACACACACACACACACGGAGCATGCCAGCGGAGGGCTAAGCGCTTGGTGACATGCCACCCGTGGTTGGACGGAACCTCAAAGCGGTCCGAGGCTGTCCTGTGAGGAAGGTTAGGGTGAGGATGATGAGGGGGGAGAGAGGCACCCATAGGAGATAGGAGAGAGTGTGTCGAAGCAGCTTACCAGAGCCATCTCTCTCTCTCGCTCTCTCTCTCTCTCTCCACATGCTATTATCTCTCTGGCACGCCGCTCGCCCAATCTCGCTCACCGGGCACTTTGTATAGTCGCATGTTGTCCACATAAACACACACACACGCGCGCACGTTGACGCATGCACACACACACACACACACGTGCACATTTTGTAAATAGAAACTCGGCTTTCCTCACCAAAATGTCAGATCGGTTGTCCAGATAAAACATTAGAATGTGTTTTCATTGGCAGCCATTATTTCCAATCATCTCAACGTTCCCGATCGTCTCGACGTTTGCCATCGTGAAGCACTGGGAACGGAGATATGCATTTAACTGGTCCAAGCGATCACAGCAGATAAGTGTGTATTGAGGATTATTTCACTGATATTCTGCTGGAGGCGGGGTGGATGGACACAGATCATTACGCTCAATAACTGCTCTGCTTTTAACAAATCCACCGTCAAGCGACAGGATCGCTCCCGACAGAGGACACCTGAGTCAAACATGCCATCTCCCAAAACCAGAATAGTCCATAAATCGGCTGATAAAGCCACTGTGTGTGTGTGTGTGTGTGTGTGTGTGTGTATGCGTGCATGTGTCTGTGTGTGTGTGTGTGTGTGTGCGTGTGTGTGTGTGTGTGTGTGTGTGTGTGTGCGTGCATGTGTCTGTGTATGCGGTGCATGTGTCCCTGTGTGGTGTGTGTGTGTGGTGTGTGTGGTGCGTGCATGTTGTGTGTGTGCGTGCATAGTGTCTGTGTGTGTGTGTTGTGTGTGTGTCTGCGTGCATTGTGTCGTGTGTGTGTGTTGTGTGGTGTGTGTGGTGTGTATGCGTGCATGTGGTCTGTAATGTGCATGTGGTGCGTGTGTGTGTGTCTGTGTAGGGGGGGGGGTGGGGGTGACAACCCTCGCACCGTGGATGACGGGCGAGAGAGAGAGAGGAGAGAGAGGCGTACCTAATTCTTTGGACGTCCATTGATGAAGTTCTGAACTTTTGCCTGCCCTCTGTCACACCGTTTGATGGCTCCGTGGATGCGGATCGAGGTCAAAGTTTTTGACGGGAAGAATTCACATTGTCTTCACTTCACTAAATCCAAACTAAATCCTCGGTTGTGTGTTTGATTAGAGTGTTACGTTTGATTGATTTGAGGCGTCGATGGTCCGGTGATTATTATCATTAAATACGTGCCGTCGATCGCTGAGGCGAATGTTTGAAGAACAAGAATGTGTTTCCAGGAACAAAGAAGCTGTCATGGCTGATCGGTGACCCAGCGTGTGTGTTGTGTTTGCTGTGCTCAGGCGTGTGTTTGACTTGGGGAACGAAGGATGAAATTGAAGCAAAAGAAGACGAGCTCGGGTTTTGTCAAGGAGGATTCCGGAGTATTTATTTCAGCGGACGGACGCCCTCAGCCCCTCCAGCGGAGAGACGAGGCTCTGGAGGAAGGTGACCTGAGGAACACAGTTCAACACACACACACACACACACACACACACACACACACACACACACACACACACACACGCGGCGACCTGCGAAGACCCGAACTACAACTTAATCCAGTGTTAATCCGGACGTCTCCGCCCCGTATCTCTTGGCGGGAGCTTCCCGGTGCCCTGAAGCGTAGCGCCATATAATCCCGGACGCTCACACCAACGACACAACGACCCGACAGGTCACCTTAAGTGACGGCGGTAAAGTGTGACTTTCGGGCGCGTTCAACATGGCCGCCGCCGCCGCCGCCATTTACTGCGGCGAGGCGGACGAGGCCGCGGGGACGGGCGGGCTTCTCGGTCTGCGACGCACGTCCGAACGCAGTCGTCCCGTGAGCCCACACCAAATCGTTTCCCCCGCGCCCCTCCGAGAGACGTTTAATTAAACACGTGGTCGGGGATAATTGAGATGGACGAACTCAAATGGGACGATTAATAATTCAGCGGTGCGGGGGCCATCCATTAGCTAATTCAAATAAAGCGGTGGCTTGAAGGCGGCGCGGGTTCAAACGGGACGAAGGTTGGCTTATGGGGACTGCAGCTGAAGCCACGTCCACCGACATGCACAACATATTGTCCTGTAATGACCTGGTGGGCCGATGGTCGGGGATGTTAAGAATGATGCACCGGCGTACGCTTTTAACCGAAGACAACGACAATCAAGACAACAATCAAGTTTCCCGAAGCATCTGCAGTTGAGCCAGCGGTCCTGCAGCGCGTCAATGTTCCACCGGTCCTTCACCGTTGCCTCGCAGCACATGAATATCAGTCCGGCCTTGGCTGGGCGGCCATTGATTTGCCGAACGTTGTTGCTCCGTCGTTGACAAAAAACTCCAACAGCCAATCGGATTAAAGGACTCCGAGACGCTCTCGCTCTCTCTCCTCGCTCTCGCCGGTTTGAAAGTGGAGAGCAAAAGAAATGTTTTGCTATGATTGCTCCGGAGATTGGTACAATTTCCTTTTTCAGAAGATCCTTTTCACAGATCCTTCCTGTCATTTTAAAGTTAGGTCGCTTTGATTTATTTATTTGCGCCACAACATCGGTACGGTCGATGTTCGTATATTTACCGGAGCGTGCCGACCCCGTAATTCATGTCGTGAGCTCCTGCTGTGTGTTCCCCGCTGTGTAAAGCTGGGGGTCTATTCTAGCCTCCGAGCGCCGATCGGTCCGATCATTTGTTCATTTTTTGAACAAAAAAAACCGCGCTCTCGACAGCAGCGAGGCCGGAGAGCTACGGCGGACCGGCGAGATTGCGGTCGGTCTCCGGAGGCGAGCTCTCTGGCCCCGCGGTAGCTGCAGTCAGCACCTTGGGTCTGGCAGGCGGGGGCGGTGGGAGGGCGGCTAAGTCAGCCATCAGCCAACCACCTGACCAGTGGCCCTGCTCCTCAGAGCCGCTCTCCCTGGAGCTCAGCTGGCCGCCGGCTATGCATCTGTGGGTTTACCTCGGTCACATAGGCCCCTGATTATCTCTCCCTCTCTCCCTCGCTCTCTCTCTCCATCTCTCTCTCTCTCTCCCTTATAGCAGTGCTCTGCTATTCTCTCTCTCTCGCCCGCTCGCTCGACTGGCCCGATGTCATCTTCCCATCCCCATCCTCCATCTTTTCATTATTCATGAAGCAAACCATTCTCCCTGTCCCTCTCTCTCCCTCTTTCTCTCTCTCTCTCTCTCTCTCCCTCTTCTCTCTCTTCTTTTTGGCCCGTCGTTCTCATCTCTCGTATCTCTTCTAACTGTATCTGTGTGTCTTGCTCTTCTCTCTGTACTGTGGTGTCGTGTGTGTGGTGTATCTCTGCTTCTCGTATATATATATTCTCCTGTCATGTCTCTCATCCTTCTCTCTCTCCCCTCTCTTCTCTCTGTATAATAGTGAATTACAGTGCATATGTCCCTTCCTGCAGACCCCCGCCTCTTAGTCACCCCTCAAGGCAATTACTACACACACACACACCCACACACACACACACCCACACCGACCCAGATCCACCACACACAATGCACACAACACACACGTGCACGCCGTCAGAGGTTTAAGCAGATGAAGAGTCCAGAGTATTAGCGGTGTATGTCGTGTTACATGCACGGCCCGATTACCCTGAAAGGCTTCTCTCTGCCTCCTGATTGACTATTGTTTTCTAATAGGTATTTTAACTGACACGCCATTTTGAAACATGGGCCCTTGTCATAGAAATGGCTGATGGTGAGACACATCACACACCACCACACACACACACACACACACACACACACGCACACACACACACACACCACACACACACACACACACACACACACACAGCACACACACACACACACACACACACACACACACACACACACACCGATACACATACACACACACAACACAGACACACACCAACACACACACAGCACACACACAGCACCGACACAC
The DNA here is from genome assembly GCA_002895965.2 of Coryphaenoides rupestris. Lineage (NCBI taxonomy): Eukaryota > Metazoa > Chordata > Actinopteri > Gadiformes > Macrouridae > Coryphaenoides > Coryphaenoides rupestris. The sequence continues at coordinate 14,341 of PIJE02002424.1, read as the reverse complement.
ACACACACACACACACCCACACACACACAAAGACACACACACACACACACAACCACACACACACAGATCAACACACACACAAACACAGCAAGCACACACACACAAAGACAAAACACACTACGTCACAAGCCAACCACACAACACAAAACACAGCATACACACACACACAGCAACACACACACAACACACACACACACACACACACACACACACACACACACACACACACACACACACACACACACACACACACACAAAGACAAACACACACACACACACCAACACACACACAGCCACACTCGCACAGATGCTTCGGGCGACAAATTTTCTTTCTCCAGTTAGAACAAAAACTTTGTATTGAGTACAAACCCTCATAAACGTTACATCACGATCGTGTTTTGTCAGTGAAACTGAAAATGATACAAAAATGAATCACATCGCAGTCACACTATCAGTCCGACTGTATATTAGTATTGATGTCCATGACACAAATATGCTGCAGTGTGCTGTAACGATGGCGCTAATAATGGCGGCTATTATGTTCCTTATATTATACGATATTTCATTCACCGTTCCGTGACAGACGGCCCTCGCCGGGAGGATCAGCCGATATTATCTTCCTGTGGTCTCCGGTCTGTATGGCCCCGAGCGCCACAATAGGACGATGTTCACAAATATCGATTTGGTTGTCCCCAGACTTATAAGTAATTATTTCAATCCTCACATTGCGGGGTATTAACCTTTAAGTCGGGACCGAGGGGTGATTGCGCCAAATCCATAACGACGGTGACTAGGGGGACAAGAAGTCATTTTTTTTCTGTCACAGAGTCCAATTGCCCAAACGACCACACTTACAACAGGTCAATAGATGACTTTGGGATTTAGTGCGGACGGTGAGGTCAATACCGGCGCGATCAATCTTTCTGTTTGGCTGCTGGAGTGCGTCGACAAGATCCCATCAAAACATATCTCGAGAAGAACATATCGAAATATACTTGCTGTTCACTTTAGGACTGCTTGTGCCTCGAAGCTTATGAGCACAGTTATGGGCTGGAGGGAGCGGGGGATTCTTAAACAAATGACCGTCACAAATGTCCACGCTATAACGAACGCTATTACCCAGAACGCATCTGCCCGTGAGTATCCCAAACACCGCTCGCACCTGTAATGTGTTCTCTTCCACCCACTTGGATGCTTGTTCACTCGCAGTTAATGAGATGAAAAGCGCGAGACCTCCGCGCCTAATGGACGACGCGCTCCCGCCTCGGCGTTCCCGCCCTCGAAACGATGATTGTGTACCGAGGTGTTCGACACAGACGCCCGCGATAACACACGAGCTGTCTGGTCGTGAACGCCACGAGGCCGCGGGCGACGGGAACGCCGGCGGAGGAGGAGGAGGAGCGCGTCCGTTCATCGCGTGCAGATGGATGGAGATGAAGACTTGACTTGACTTCCCAAACACGAAGCCCTATTAGCAGCAAATCCTTCTGCTTCAGTACCGTCTGATTGTTTCACAACATCCACCACGGCGTGTGTGTGCGTGTGTGTGTGGAGTGTGTGTGTGTGTGTGTGTGTGTGTGTGTGTGTGGAGTGTGTGTGCGGGAGTGTGTGTGTGTGTGCGTGTGTGTGGAGTGTGTGTGTGTGTGGTGGAGTTTGTGGAGTGTGTGTGGAGTGTGTGTGTGTGTGTGTGTGTGTGTGCGTGGAGTGTGTGTACCTCCCTTAGGGTACAGCAGTAATAGGACATTCCAGGTGACTCAGTGTGTGTGTGAAATCCCATTCCCGGTAATCCAGAGGAGAGCGGTCTCAGGCGGACGAGGCTGGAGAGGCCGCAGCAGAGGCCAGAGGCCAGGAGAGAGTATTACTCCAACTGTGATTCATACTACACACGGTGGCTCTTCTCAGAGTAATACTACACTTCTCGGAGTACTACTAGACTTTTGAGCGTCCTCATCGACTTCTCAGAACACTATTACACTTCTCAGAGTACTGTTAGACTTCTCAAAGTACTAGCAGACTTCTCAGAGTACCACTATACTTCTCAGAGTACCACTATACTTCTCAGAGTACCACTATACTTCTCAGAGTCCTGTTAGACTGTCTCAGTACCACATACTGATTTCAACAC
>PIJE02002423.1:56295-57716 GCA_002895965.2 Coryphaenoides rupestris | reverse complement strand
AAAAAAAAAAAAAAAGCCTCAGAGGAGAGAGAGAGAGTTTTGGAGGTGAAGAAGAAAAAGGATCAGAAGAGGTGATGAAGATGTCCTGTCCTGCTATTGCCGCCGCTCCTCATCCACATCCTCCTGACTCCCAGTGCAGAGCATCCTGCACTGAAACACTGAACTCCGCCGGAGAGGAGCGACGCCGAAGTCCGACACGCACCCCGCCTCCTCCTGCCGCCTCCTCCCGCCTCCTGCCTCCTGCCGCCTCCTCATTGGACGGCTCTCTCCGTCTGCGGCACGACTCGACGTGATTGGTCGGCTTCTCACGTCGCTCAGAGGCGGGCTGCAGCCTGCAGGAGGAGGAGGAGGAGGAGGAGGAGGATCGGTTCTGCATCTGCATCTGCTACTGCTGCTGCCTTCTCGTCCTCCTCCTCCTCTTCCTCCTGCTCCGTGTTGTTGGTGGTACGATGCAATCTCAAAAGAGGGACAGTGTGTTGTGTTTATGATGTCATGCACTAGTAGACATTTAGACCACATAGAAGCCCTGCTTGTTTGTTTGTTTGTTTGTTTGTTTGCTTGCTTGCTTGTTTGTGGGACTGTGGGACCATGCATCTCATATGATGTTAAAACATGTGACAAGACAGCCATCTGCATTCAGCACTGGCCTCCAAAGACATCAATATGTCCAGTCATCCATGCATTTGAAGGTCCTGCTGTTTGACCTCTAGCAAGGCAGATCTCCTCCTGCCGGGAGAGGAGGAGGAGGAGGAGGAGGAGGAGAGAGGAGCCACTGGTGGTGGTGGTGGTGGTGACGAGCAGCTGTTGAGCAGCGAGCAAGCTGCCGTGGGCAACACTGCCATCTAGCGGCCGTGTGGGGGAAATACCCACCGACACAACGCTTTGGGTTTGGAAAGGAAAGAAGAGGAAAGATATAAACTGGGGATGAAGACTTGCACGACCATCTAATATGAACCCAGACGCTCGGCCATAAGCACTCGCAGGTGTGTGTCTTTAGGGGGGACCTCCGTAGAGCACAGGACTGGGATAAAGGAGCCGTAGAAATGAAGCGTGACCCCCCGGTACCGATTATAGTCATTATCAGACGGCTTAAGTCACATTGGCTTTTATCCAGAGTGACTAACAGGGGATTCAGACACACGCCATTAAGAGGGGGAGAGAGAGAGAGAGAGAGAGAAAGAGAGAGAGAGAGGGAAAGCCCACTTCCCTCACTGGAATGCCAACAGTCATTCATTATACCTTATGTTTCTATAATAAATGTTTGAACCTTTTTGTAGTTTTTTTTTCTCTAGTTTAATTTGTAAACTGCTTCGACAATGTAAATGTTCATTTTCCATTTTGGAAAATGAATGAATGAATTGGAAAAAAGCGAGCTTAAGAGAGAGGGAGAGAGAGAGAGATTGAGGGAGATTGGAGAAAAA
>PIJE02002423.1:38795-51295 GCA_002895965.2 Coryphaenoides rupestris | reverse complement strand
CCCCCCCCCCCCCCGACGAACAAGATGGCTTTCACAAGCGATCAGATGCAACATTCCGGAGGAAGAGCGGGATGCAGTTTGTCTGGGATGCGGCGGTTATTTACTTTCACGTCGAGTTGTTCAGCAGACATACTTACGAGTCAGACAGGGACCCCAGTCACAGCATTTTGTGATGGCGGTGAGAGCAGGGAGGCTAACTAGAGTGTTAGCAATGAAGCATGTGATGATAGCTTCACTATTAAACATCCCGAGCAGATAGCGCCGCTCATTTCCTCCATGGTCGGGAAAAACACAGCAACCGTCTATTTACACCACAGCTCCCTGCTGGGCGCACCTTTACCCAGAATGCAACTGGACATTAAAAAGAGCGATCGGCAGAGTGTGTTGTCTGCCGCTCGGTACCTGCAGCTCTCTCTCTCGCTGTTATCTGCTAAGTAGCTCCCGTGGGTAAATTACCGACAAGTTAATTGCTTATTTACCGTGCGGCTTTACAACCCGACATAAAGTGATCCGGGGTTGTTTATCAATCTTTATCAACCCCGCTGAACGTCCCATCTGGGGATTAATAAAGTGCCATCTCATCTGCAACTCCACTCCTCTGTTGTCTGCTGTCATTGTCCGACTATCTCTTCTGCACGCGGAACGGAAAACCTTCATTCCTTCATAAGCGATCTCTGGATGCTATTGTGCCACTTAAGGCGGCGGGGGGGGGGGGCAGGAATCATGATTGATTCCTGCCGCGATCAATGAAGATTTCCGCCACTGATTGGCGTTTTGGTCAATTATCAGCAGTCATTTCCACTTCCACCTTGGGAGAGCTAGACAGCTTTTCCCGCTCTTTGTAATGTTCTGTCACATCATCCTCTGTCCCTTTCTCCTCCATCACCGGTCCTCTCATCAGTCACTCCTCCTCTCATCTCATCTCATCCCCTCATCCTCTCCTCTCCTCTCCCTGCATCCCCCTCATCCTCTCCTCCCCCTCTCCTCCCTGACACGTTGTAATCACATTCTGGGTGGATCGTGTCATGGGAGAAGGTCAGGGCCTTTCTCTTGTTCTGTTAACAACAGGACAAGTGCCTGCGTGGAGACGGGTTCCTGTCAGAGCTCCCCTGGTGGTTCCCTGGGAGAGGAGCTCTCTCTCTCTCTCTCTCTCTCTCTCTCTCTCTCTCTCTCTCTCTCTCTCTCTCTCTCTCTCTCTCTCTCTCTCTCTCTCTCTCTCTCTCTCTCTCTCTCTCTCTCTCTCTCTCTCTCTCTCTCTCTCTCTCTCTCTCTCTCTCTCTCTCTGTGGGTGTAATGGGAGCTGTGTTCCTGTCCTCCTGACACGGCGGGCTGGGAGTGTGTATGCTGGGATGACGTGTGTGTGCGTGTGCGTGTGTGTGTGTGTGTGTGTGAGAGGAGGGAGGGACCAGGATCTCCTCATCCTGGCTCTGTGTCAGCCAGCCCCCGAGATCCAACGAGTCTCTCATTTTAACAAGAAGCTCTTAAAGAGATCTGCTCTCCATTTCTGTCTGTCACACACACACACACACACACACACACACACACACACACACACACACACACACACACACACACACACACATCTGAGTCAGATGCAGAGAGACAGAGAGACGGACAGAAAGACAGAGGCAGAGACATAGGGGTGGGGGGGGGGCAGACATGCCTGGCTAAAGGACATGTGGCAGAGACAGCACACATTGAGCCGACATAAGAATAAGAATAAATATGAATGTGAATAAAAGAGAATGTATGATAGTGTGAATCTATATACAAAAAAACATATATATACTGTATATGGTGTATATACATTGACTTCTTTCATTACACCAGAAGTCTCATTATGCTCATTAGAGGCAGGTCAGAGGCCTATATATATAATTACTTGAATTACTACTTGAAGAATATTGAATTATTAAGTTTAGTTAATTGTGTGTGTGTATGTGTGTGTGTGTGTGTGTGTGTGTGTGTTATATTGTGTGTGTGTGTGTGTACTATTAAGTGTGTGTGTGTGTGTGTGTGTGTGTCTGTGTGCGCATGCGTGCTCGTGTTAAATAAGTAACCCTTACTTCCCAACAGAGTTCGTCTGGTTCTGGAAGTTTGCGTCTCGGTCATTATGAAGAGATCAGCACACCAGAGTGTATTATTAGATGTCATTCCCACATTAATCAGAGTGTTCAGACGTCTTCATCACCAGCCTACTGTACCCCGCCCGCCCCACCCCCTACCCCCCAGTGAGAGATATGATAATTACTTCTCTAACGAACACATCAAGACCCTCGCCTGTCACCCTCATCTGCCTCCCTCTCTCTCTCCCAGGACGACCAAGGTTTAAAATATTAGGGAATATCAAAGACTTTGTGTGTGTGTGTGTGTGCGCACTAACTGATGAAGCTAACAATGTGAGCGTGTGCTAACTGAGGAAGCTAACAGTGTGTGTGCTAACTGAAGAAGCTAACCGTGTGTCTATGTGTGTGCGCTAACTGAGGAAACTAACAGTGTGTCTGTGTGTGTGTGTGTGTGCTAACTGAAGAAGCTAACCATGTGTGTGTGCTAACTGAAGAAGCTAACCGTTCTCTGTTGTTTTGTTTGGTCATCTCCAGTATCAGGGGGGGAAGCAGGAGGCGCTAGGTCCCTCGCCTCCGCTGCCGTCGCCGCTGTACACCGCGGCGGCGGCAGCTAAATATAACGACGCTACTGCTGCACACGTATTTATAGAAGCTCAGAAACGAACGGTTGGTTTCCTTCCGTGACTGACATCTGACGACCGGCCGTCGCGAGACAACAAGACATTGTGTTACGACGGAGACGTCTCTCTATGTATATACTGTAGGCCTATGTATCGACGGCCTTTTATCGATCGCTTGTTCGCCGAGATAACACGGAGGAGGACAACGCGGAGAACCAAGCAGCGAAAGGATAAAACATTTATACTTGCAGAAAGGCGTTTCGTATTATTTATACATCGAGTCAAGTGCAAATGTAGCCGACGTGAATACAAAGAGAAACATGAATCACATTTTGATTTAACGTTGCATTGAATTCAGCCACTTTGTTCAACTCTAAATAAGGAATAATACTCCGAAAATCCAGAAGATACTAGCAGCTGTATCAGGAAGTAGTAACAGCCAATAGTCTTTAGAAATATATCTGTCAGCATTGAGGAAATGGAACATTTAGTGTCATTGCTTTAAATAAAGCTTGCAAATTATTTTCATGCTGATAGTGACCTGTTAACACCATTAATGTTATTATCATTAAGTCTCTGACACGCGTCATCAGAAGAGGGAAAATGAAAAGAAAACACATAAGACATTACACTTGGGACACACACACACACACGACACACGACACACACACACACACACACACAAGCAGTTCTTTGGACAGCTGCACTTCAACTCCCGGTGCGTTAATTGACTGCTTGCTAGGCTAACCCGCCGCCGGGCTAACTAGCGTTAGCTCCCGTTTGCCCACGGTGTGCTTTATTGCCCCGAGTTGTCAGTGGAAAGCAGTGGCAGTCGTTTAGCTACCATTAAAATGCGCGTTATCTGGACCCAACATGGGGTCCCTCATCGATTAGCTTCCGCCAACACACTTCATCATTCTCCCGCCACCGCTCTGTGCTTTAAACGCATACAAATTACAGGCAGAGAAGAGAGGAGCTGGCGGGGAACAGCCTGACGCAAACACATGCCTATCTTTAGCAGCGTGCGCGGCTCTCCGGCAGCCAATATTAAAATAACAACAGGAGAGATACATGCAGCATCACACCGAGGTTCTCCAGGTGCTAAATGCAGTCACCTTGTACAATACACCACACACACACACACACACACACACACACACACACACACACACACACACACACACTCAACAAGCCTCACTCCTATTCACATCCCTGCCCGTTATATAAGTGTGACACTTATATCATATTATTTGGAGCCAATCTGGCAACCATGTTGCCCGAACTTGGCAAATGCAGTGCTGAGGTTTGTTTGTGTCACATTAGGCTATTCACCGCCACCACACACACACACACACACACACACACACACACACACACACACACACACACAACACACACACACACACACACACACACACACACACACACACACACACACACACACACACACACACACACACTCTCACACGCCATTGCTGGGTCTGCAGTGTTGTGTGTGTGTGTGTGTGCGTGCGTGCGTGTGTGGGGTGTGTGTGTGTGTGTGTGTGTGTGTGTGTGCACTCACTCCTTCCCAAAAAGCGCTCCAGGTGAAACGTTAAAAGTGTGGCGGTGGCCAGAGCAGGACTTGCTCTGATCTGATTAGGAGGAGGCCGGGACTGTTGCCAGGGTTACCGGTCTACATCCCCTACATGTTTGGTCGTCTGGTTACAGGCGGCCAGAGGGACAGACAACTCATCGCCGCCGTCGTGGGTTACAACAGAGCGGTGAGGTCGCCTACCTGTAACTACCTCCCCGAGGCGGTTGTCCGTCGGCCTCGATCGATTCCGCTGCGTTGGCTCGCGATGTCGCCGACGCCGTCCGCAAGGAGGAGAGAGAGCTGTTTACCTATCAGTGGCGGTCACAACAGAAACAACAGCAGTGCTCAGCCCCCGAAGCGCTTGTTTTTGCAGCGGCTAGGCCGATCAATATCCCCACGACCCCACAGAGTACGATGGAAACAGCAGCTGAAGGAGATAAGGTGAGGGAATGAGTACAGTGTACCACTAACCCATGAGATAGTCATTGATATATTGATATACTAGATATACAGTGATATACATATTGATATACTACTTGATATGAGTAGATATAAGTGTTGATATAAGAGTAGATATACTAGTTGATATGAGCAGATATAAGTGTTGATATACAGTAAGTAGCAGATATATTAGTTGATATGAGTATAGTAGTTCATATAATAGTATATACTCGTTGAGTATCGTAGTTGATCGAGTAGATATACTAGTTGATATAATGGTGGATATGCTCGTTGATATAAGATTATATATAGTAGTTGATAAAAGAGAAGATATAGTAGTTGATTGTGGGAGTGTGTGTGTGTTTGGTGGCTGGCTTAAGTGGCCTCACCTGACCCAGTTGGAGTCTGTCCCTGTCCCAAACAAAGCCACATCATGTGGCTTTGTTTGGAGCGCCTCCAAGGGCACAGGCAGTTGTGGTGTTGAAAAGTGCAGTTTATTGCAAAAGAATGATTCAAAAAATAAAAGAAAATGGCCGACAGCGTAGATGGTAAATGCTAGCATGCTAACGCTCCCTGAGTGTGTGTGCTGGTGGCTGATTTAACCTGTGGAGCACTGATTAGCCAATGCATCACAGGTTTGCAGCCCCACCCACCACCAGACTCTAACTGGGCCAGGTGAGGCTGTAGCCCCACCCACCACCAGATTCTAACTGGGCCAGGTGAGGCCAATTAGGGCAGCCACCAAACACACCTGCTCCCACATTGATATAAGAGTAGATATAGTCGTTTATATGAGAGGAGATGTAGTAGAGTAGATATTCTCGTTTAAATACAACGGTTCATTCAATCCACCCAGAGCCCTGAGACTCAGCAGGGAGGGGATGCCTTGCTCAAGGACCTCGGGGTAGGGGCTGTCGACCCGGTGCTGGACTCTGACTGGGCAATTACAGAGGACGAACCAATTCTCCTCAGGCAATAAATCCCTTTAATCTCAACCCATTCCCTCAGCCCTTAAACCACTAAACCCAACAGGTCAGATAGAATTAGCTCCAATTTAAGCAGTTCACCGCAAATCTTAATATCTATTTTTCTCTTCTAATTACAGTTCAACACATACCCCTGAGAAATATGGGCTTTGTACAAACATTGTACATAGCAATATATAATTATTCTACGATGGTGTATATTTACGGACGTGTGAACGTTAATTAAAGGCGAGAAGTATGAACCCTCGTCGTCACGTCAGACACTTCGACTGCTTTAGAAATTTGAGGTTAAGCTCTGAAGGCGTCGTTTGGCTCCCACTAGCCTATCATTCCTGTCTTAGAGCTCAGTACAATGGCCGACGCCATTATAGAAGATAATTATGAAAGTTATTTCGCTTCCATCTGGACGTCATTATGTCAACAGATTCCTGATGCCCTCTGATTAACACAGGTTATTCAAACGCTCACGTCTCCACCCTGCACACCAAGAGAAGAGAAGCAGCCACACATGGACTCCATATGGTTAATGTGCATGTACATACTGTTAATTGTCAGCAATTAGTTCGGTTAATATGTGTTATTTGGTGTTGTGTAAATGGGTATATCTCTTGTAGCTAGCTTTTCCCCTATCGGCTTCTTACTGAAACCAGAAAGCTGCAATTTCCTCGAGCTTGACTTCCACGCGCTAGAAGTCGTACTCGCCTTGTCAACAATGCTACACTCGGAGAATATGGTTTTCTCTGCTTAATCGGCAGAGGACAATTGATTTGACATCACAGTGGAAAGAACTGGTTGTTAAAATAGCCTACGACGTGTTGCAGGAAGTGTGCAGAGTATTCCATTAAAAAAAGGCGGCAAATTCAGATGATCAATACTAGCATGGTCCGGGGTAGTCTCCGCGGGGCGGCGCGTTGCTGTCGGTGCGTTGCATTAAAATTCACCGCAAAATGCAGCGATATAAGTGGCGTGTTTTCTCATGAATAAGCCGGTTTGTCAAACACACAGCCCACCGCCTCTGATTCTCTTTGTACTAAACGCTTGTTGTGCTTCCCCGGTTTGCGGCGTTTTGCATACTTTTACCAACAAATCGAATTTAAATTGTTCAATAAGGGAAGCAACAACTTGCAAGAACAAACACGACACACTATGAGATTGGACTGTCACAGGCGGAGGCCGAGTTAAACATACAAATGTCCCGTTTACTCCCTTCTCCGCCGCACACAGATCCAAAGAACGAGTGTCCACCACCACCACCACCACCACCTACACAGAATCCTTTGCTCCTTTACAAACACAGCAGATTATAATGGCCGACAATGGCGCTATGCCAGATCCTCCACTGTCTCACGAGGAGAAACTTCCAACATTTGAACATCTGGCATCCGCAGAAGAACCTTAATAAGAACAAAAGAGACGTTCAAACTCTGGAACATAACCCAATAGAAACCACCAGTATCATAATTCAGTTCCAGTCACCACGTTACCCAATTGCTTTGGTTTTTCTTGTACAAAATAATCAATAAAAGAAATATGTGAAAATTAATTTATAGATTTAAATATGAATGTTCACGTAATGCATTATTAAAAACTAGAACAAAGAGAGGGTTAACTGTCAGAGTGGTATGGACTGGAAATTATGAAGTATCATTGAAAAACTGTGACTCATTCTCCTGGTCAGAATCCTGACTCCCGCACATAATCACTGTAATCAACCAATCAAAAGCAACAGGTAAGAAAAAGGAGGACATCCGCTCACAGTTAAGAAACAATGTGGCAGCAAGAAAACAGCGAGCTGCTGGACGACGAGTAGCAGAGATAACGAGTTGGAATAGCCGCAGGAGTGTGGATCTCGGGGCTGGCTGACACAGAGCCAGGATGAGGAGATCCTGGTCCCTCCCTCCTCTCTCTCTCACACACACACACACACACACACACACACACACGTCATCACCGCATACACACTCCCAGCCCGCCGTGTCAGGAGGACAGGAACACAGCTCCCATTACACCCACAGAGAGAGAGAGAGAGAGAGAGAGAGAGAGAGAAAGAGAGAGAGAGAGAGCAGTTGATAGAGTAGGAGGAGGCTGCCGCGTGTTCATTGGTCATTGGTTAATTGGTGGGAGGAGCAAAGTGTGAAGCTCTTTAGGGTAATTAGCAGGAGGAGGCGTGGGCAAATGACACACGCACACTCCAACTCCTAATATTAAGGCAGATGTATTCTTAGTGCTGACCACAGGGGAGGGATGCAAAACAACACTTCTGTTTTTCTGAATCATGTTTGTTCCATAGACGACCTGTAAAGGAAACCATCTACACTGGCAGAGAACAAAACGAACGCTGACACAACTTGCATTTGCATTTGGTCTTGGTGTGTGTTTGCACAAGGTTTTGATGAAACCTCTGTGGTATTGAAGCATACTATTTTATTTATCAGATTCCCTGTGTGGACCCCGAGCGCTTTGTTGTGGTCTCTCGCCGTCGGTTGTCTTTTATCAAATTGTTCTCATCCCAGACTCGTATGAAGGGGGTTCACACACACACACACATTACACTCACACAACCACAACCACACACACACTTATACACACACTTAAAATTACACACATAAAACCACACACACACACACTGTATGTGATGTTGGTAGTGATGATAAGGAGGAACAGATCACACACACATGCATCAGAGCGGTGGAGAGAGAGAGAGAGAACGTCCTCACCAGCTGGCGTACACACACACACACACACACACACACACACACACACACACACACACACACACACACACACACACACACACACACACACACACACACACACACACACACACACACACACACACACACACACACACACACACACACACACACGATGCCAACAGGCTCCATCTTTTCTCCTTCTCCTTCTTCTGCTGTACGATTGTATTCCCTCTCCTGTAATCTTCATGTCTGCCACGTCTGCTCAGGTCTGATGGGAGTGAGAAGCACTCAGCTCACTAGATCTACGCTGCAGAAGGCAGTACCACCGGCATGCTGAACACAGACAGCACGATCTTGATTATATATGCAGTATATATACTGTATACTCCCATGTTGAATTATTACTCCAATAATACGCATTACAATGCATAGAATAACACACAGGTTCATAAGCTAACAGTGGGCAGAGTGATAGAATATTCCGTCGTCTAACGTTACAACAGCACAACATAAGATGAGATACAATGAGATGAGTTGAGATGAGATGGAACTTTATTTATCCCAAAGGAAATTCTTGTGCCAGAGGTTGCTCAAAAATACCAACAAGATGAGAATAAAAACAAATCGAATAATAATTGCACAGTGGATAACCGTAATAGAAAAACAATAAAGACAAGATATAAATAAAATAAAGAAAGAAAACGTATCACACAACGAAGATTGTTGGATTCTGCGGAGTGTGTTGGATGGTTTGGATTCGCTGCATTCAGCAACGACTTCATCATGTTCCTGCCGCGGCCCAAACACAGGTAGCGTGTCGCGGTTTCGTCACATCAGACCTTCAGGGTCAGAGGTCAGAGAGGAGGCTGGGGTCGGGGAGGTCGGGGAGGTCGGAGGTCGAGCGGCCTGTGACCCTGGTTACAGGCCCCCGCAACGACGTCATATTGCGCACGGCTTGTTGTTGTTGTTTTGCAGTGGAAGCCACAGCGGTACATTGTTTTACATGTGTGTGTATTGCGCATTAGTTAGCTTGTTTTCATCTTATTCTCTCCTTACTTTTACTCTTTTATTCAAGATCAGTATATTCCCATGACATCGAGCAATGCATTATTCATTATAGCATTATTCAAATAAATGAGTGACACTTTAGAATCATAGGGCGTCAACGTGGCTCTCGTATCCGCGAGCGGCGGCGCCGTCTTGTCAATATTTCAAGCGCTCCGATCCCCGCCCGGCGTTATAAAACATCGTCAGACGCTAGCTACGCTGTGAACACGCCATACACCAAGACACGCCCCCTTCTCTCTCTCTCCTCTCTCTCTCTCTCTCTCTCGCTGACCTGTTTCAGAACAGCTTCCTCTGACAACAGAAGGGTCTGGTCGACTCGCTGCTCATCCCTCCGCTGACACCAGAGAGGGTCTGCCAGACGCCGCTAGCCCGCCTAGCCCACCTAGCCCCCCCCGCCACCGATCCCAGGCCACCTACACATCATCCACCCGCCGCGTTCCGCTCGTTCGCATTTCCCTTTCTTTCCTTCCGCCTGAGCATCGTCTGACAGCCAGATTAAAAACGGCTCGCGTGTTTGTTATGCGCGTGTGTTTTATAGCGGCGAAGGAACATCAGATGTCTGGGCCTGACTAACGCTGCTATAGAGTGCAGCCAACACACGAGGCTAATCCCTCTTCCCCATCGCCGGGCCTGCCAGCTCTCCCACCCGCACCCCCACCACCCCTCCCCCGCCTCGACTCGTCACTACCCAGGAGGCTTTGCAGCGCCGTGTCCGTTAACTAAAGCAAGAGGCGCGTTAAGACCGATGTCTGGAACGACGTTTCTCCACGAACCAGAGCCACTAGGGGGCGCACCGAGCGACTGGCTTGGTTGCCCACTGTTGTTGATGATTTTGCACGTTTATGTTTTATAGTTTGTAGTATACGCTGAAGAAAGCCAAGGGCTAGTAGTCGATGAAGCTTCGATCGCGCCGGACAAAACCAGCCCCACCCCAAGACTGTGCACATTGGGTCTGCAACAGAACAGGCCCCTGCCATTGGCCCCAGGCTGGGTTAGAAGGTGTTCTCAGTCAGGTTGCACTTCAGAAGCAACCTGAACTCATACAGAGTCGCTTGAATCACAAAACTCTGCCTCCTTCCTCTGGCGAATGAAGGACTCCCGGCACCATCATTTAAAATCGTAACCTTTGATTTGATTTGCTTGGTCATAAAATGAATTGGTACTAAAACATAATTGACACACTTACAATTAATTAACGATCATACTCTGTGGCTCTTTGTGGATGAATAGCGCAACACAGAGTGTGTTTGTTAGCAACGCTATACAAATCACAATGATCGATACGTACATTTAAGCTTTTAAGCTCATAATAAGCATTTAAGCTCACAATGGTATAATACATATAACATTTTGGATAATCACACCCCAATTATGAAAAAATATCTTGGACCAGGAGACCGGTGTGGCCTGGTCAAGGGTTTGGGCAGCGAAACAAACCTTGAGCTCAGCAAACGCCGGCCCTGCGTAAAGACAACACCTGCGTTCTGAACTGTGCCCCTCGTTCAAAAAAAAAAACTGAACTTCATGCTGAAGTCGATGCACATGCGCATTGAGGCGCATCTTCAACTTCTCCAAGTGGACATTGCAAACTCCCAAAAGGGAGATAGAGGAGCTGGAAGCCAGTAAGTCAAGATTGGCGATCTGGAGGTTGCCGCACGCCGCATCAGATTCCGCCGGGTGAAGAAGTGGAAAAACCCATCTGAATTGGTGGAGGTGAGGCAGAGATGCGCGGATCTGGAGGGACGTGCCTCCCCGCCTGTTCTCCCTCTCTACGTGCTGCTGTGTCTCCGGCGGTTCTCTGAGCGGAGAGGAGGAGGAGGACTGCTGATGAATGGAGATGAGAGGGGTGTCCGTGTGCGGAATGACAAGATGTTGTTACAGCATCACCTCCTCCACGGAGCTCTCTCTCTCCCTCTCTCTCTCTCTCTTTCTCACTGATTGGTCGCAGTGAATGCCTGCAGTGAAAGTTTTTGTAATTGATTTAAAGCCAAGCCGAGCAGGGGTAGAGGTGCAGTGGTTAAGACTGTCCCCTCGGAGCGCCACCACCACTCAGGTTTAATTCTCCCATCGCTGGTCGGCTTCTGTGCAGACCTCTCTCTCGCCCTCTCTGTGTTTCTGTGTGTTTGTGTCGTCGATCTCTGTTTTTCGGTGTCGTTTGTTGTGTGTGTGTGTGTGCATGTGTCCGGTCGTCGGTACGAGCGTGCGAGACCCCCGACCGTGTTGCCAGTGTAAAGGGTGGTGTTCCCCCCCACATGAATACGTGGGTAAAGGGAACATTTATTTAACTAAAACGTGAGCATTTTCCCAGAAATACACGGAATTATCTGGGGGGCCATAAGCAGCCATGCTTGAGATATTTGACTCAAGTACATTTCATCATTTCATTTTTTTGTGTGTGATTTAATACAGACCGCTGACCTGGGTTACACGCGGTGAGTGAGTGAATAATGTATTGAAGGTTCTCTGTGTTTACAGTAATTATTAATATTTATGATTTGCTTCATTGTTGATTCATTCACACAAGTTCTTGCTCCAGTTGAATCCACATTTTACATTACATTTTATATTTTAGTGATGAAACTTTTTCGACGGTCCATTCAGCTGTGTCTCAAATATTGCAGAAATTGCTAATAATAATACATCTGAGTAGTAATCCGTCGTAACGGTATCTGCGTGTGCTAACGGAAGAAGCTAAAAGTGGGCTAGGGTTAGCGTTTGGTGGAGCTAGCCGAAGAAGCTAACAGTGTGTGTGTGTGTGTGTGTGTGTGTGCGTGTGTGTGTGCGTGTGTGTGTGTGTGCTTGCTAACTGAAGAAGCCAACAGTGTGTGTGTGCTAACTGAGGAAGCTAACAGTGTGTGTGTGTGTGTGTGTGTGTGTGTGCTAACTGAAGAAGCTAACAGTGTGTATGTGTGTGTGTGTGCTAGGTGAGGAAGCTAACAGTGGGTCAGGGTGAGGGGCGATGTGTGTATGCTAACTGAAGAAGCTAACAGTTTTTTGTGTGCATGTGTGTGTGCGCGCTAACTGAACAAGCTAACAGTGTGTGTGTG
>PIJE02002423.1:11295-36295 GCA_002895965.2 Coryphaenoides rupestris | reverse complement strand
AATGAGTACAGTGTACCACTAACCCATGAGATAGTCATTGATATATTGATATACTAGATATACAGTGATATACATATTGATATACTAGTTGATATGAGTAGATATAAGTGTTGATATAAGTAGTAGATATAGTAGTTGATATAAGAGTAGATATACTAGTTGATATGAGCAGATATAAGTGTTGATATACAGTAAGTAGCAGATATATTAGTTGATATGAGTATAGTAGTTCATATAATAGTATATACTCGTTGATGAGTATCGTAGTTGATCGAGTAGATATACTAGTTGATATAATGGTGGATATGCTCGTTGATATAAGATTATATATAGTAGTTGATAAAAGAGAAGATATAGTAGTTGATTGTGGGAGTGTGTTTGGTGGCTGGCTTAAGTGGCCTCACCTGGCCCAGTTGGAGTCTGTCCCTGTCCCAAACAAAGCCACATCATGTGGCTTTGTTTGGAGCGCCTCCAAGGGCACAGGCAGTTGTGGTGTTGAAAAGTGCAGTTTATTGCAAAAGATGATTAAAAAAGAAATATAATAAATAAATAAATTTAAAAAAAATGGCCGACAGCGTCGATGGTAAATGCTAGCATGCTAACGCTCCCTAAGTGTGTGTGCTGGTGGCTGATTTAACCTGTGGAGCACTGATTAGCCAATGCATCACAGGCTTGCAGCCCCACCCATCACCAGACTCTAACTGGGCCAGGTGAGGCTGTAGCCCCACCCACCACCAGATTCTAACTGGGCCAGGTGAGGCCAATTAGGGCAGCCACCAAACACACCTGCTCCCACATTGATATAAGAGTAGATATAGTAGTTTATATGAGAGGAGATGTGGTAGTTGAAATAAGAGTAGATATTCTCGTTTAAATACAACGGTTCATTCAATCCACCCAGAGCCCTGAGACTCAGCAGGGAGGGGATGCCTTGCTCAAGGACCTCGGGGTAGGGGCTGTCGACCCGGTGCTGGACTCTGACTGGGCAATTACAGAGGACGAACCAATTCACCTCAGTCAATAAATCCCTTTAATCTCAACCCATTCCCTCAGCCCTTAAACCACTAAACCCAACAGGTCAGATAGAATTAGCTCCAATTTAAGCAGTTCA
The DNA here is from genome assembly GCA_002895965.2 of Coryphaenoides rupestris. NCBI lineage: Eukaryota > Metazoa > Chordata > Actinopteri > Gadiformes > Macrouridae > Coryphaenoides > Coryphaenoides rupestris. The sequence goes on along the minus strand of PIJE02002423.1, from coordinate 35,184 downwards.
CCGCAAATCTTAATATCTATTTTTCTCTTCTAATTACAGTTCAACACATACCCCTGAGAAATATGGGCTTTGTACAAACATTGTACGTAGCAATATATAATTATTCTACGATGGTGTATATTTACGGACGTGTGAACGTTAATTAAAGGCGAGATGTATGAACCCTCGTTGTCACGTCAGACACTTCGACTGCTTTAGAAATTTGAGGTTAAGCTCTGAAGGCGTCGTTTGGCTCCCACTAGCCTATCATTCCTGTCTTAGAGCTCAGTACAATGGCCGACGCCATTATCGAAGATAATTATGAAAGTTATTTCGCTTCCATCTGGACGTCATTATGTCAACAGATTCCTGATGCCCTCTGATTAACACAGGTTATTCAAACGCTCACGTCTCCACCCTGCACACCCAGAGAAGAGAAACAGCCACACATGGACTCCATATGGTTAATGTGCATGTACATACTGTTAATTGTCAGCAATTAGTTGAGGTTAATATGTGTTATTTGGTGTTGTGTAAATGGGTATATCTCTTGTAGCTAGCTTTTCCCTATCGCTTTACTGAAACCAGAAAGCTGCAATTTCCTCGAGCTTGACTTCCGCGCGCTAGAAGTCGTACTCGCCTTGTCAACAATGCTACGCTCGGAAAATATGGTTTTCTCTGCTTAATCGGCAGAGGACAATTGATTTGACATCACAGTGGGAAGAACTGGTTGTTAAAAATAGCCTACGACGTGTTGCAGGAAATGTGCAGAGTATTCCATAAAAAAAAAGGCGGCAAATTCAGATGATCAATACTAGCATGGTCTGGGGTAGTCTCCGCGGGCGGCGGGCGGCGTGTTGCCGTCGGTGCGTTGCATTAAAATTCACCGCAAATACGCGACGATATAAGTGGCGTGTTTTCTCATGAATAAGCCGGTTTGTCAAACACACAGCCCACCGCCTCTGATTCTCTTTGTGCTAAACGCTTGTTGTGGTTCCCTGGTTTGCGGCGTTTTGCATACTTTTACCAACAAATCGAATTTAAATTGTTCAATAAGGGAAGCAACAACTTGCAAGAACAAACACGACACACGATGAGATTGGACTGTCACAGGCGGAGGCCGAGTTAAACATACAAATGTCCCGTTTACTCCCTTCTCCGCCGCACACAGATCCAAAGAACGAGTGTCCCACCACCACCACCACCACCACCTACACAGAATCCTTTGCTCCTTTACAAACACAGCAGATTATAATGGCCGGCAATGGCGCTATGCCAGATCCTCCGCTGTCTCACGAGGAGAAACTTCCAACATTTGAACATCTGGCATCCGCAGGAAGAACCTTAATAAGAACAGAAGAGACGTTCAAACTCTGGAACATAACCCAATAGAAACCACCAGTATCATAATTCAGTTCCAGTCACCACGTTACCCAATTGCTTTGGTTTTTCTTGTACAAAATAATCAATAAAAGAAATATGTGAAAATTAATTTATAGATTTAAATATGAATGTTCACGTAATGCATTATTAAAAACTAGAACAAAGAGAGGGTTAACTGTCAGAGTGGTATGGACTGGAAATTATGAAGTATCATTGAAAAACTGTGACTCATTCTCCTGGTCAGAATCCTGACTCCCGCACATAATCACTGTAATCAACCAATCAAAAGCAACAGGTAAGAAAAAGGAGGCCATCCGCTCACAGTTAAGAAACAATTTGGCAGCAAGAAACAGCGAGCTGCTGGACGACGAGTAGCAGAGATAACGAGTTGGAATAGCCGCAGGTGAGTAGGAGGAGGCTGCCGCGTGTTCATTGGTCATTGGTTAATTGGTGGGAGGAGCAAAGTGTGAAGCTCTTTAGGGTAATTAGCAGGAGGAGGCGTGGGCAAATGACACACGCACACTCCAACTCCTAATATTAAGGCAGATGTATTCTTAGTGCTGACCACAGGGGAGGGATGCAAAACAACACTTCTGTTTTTCTGAATCATGTTTGTTCCATAGACGACCTGTAAAGGAAACCATCTACACTGGCAGAGAACAAAACGAACGCTGACACAACTTGCATTTGCATTTGGTCTTGGTGTGTGTTTGCACAAGGTTTTGATGAAACCTCTGTGGTATTGAAGCATACTATTTTATTTATCAGATTCCCTGTGTGGACCCCGAGCGCTTTGTTGTGGTCTCTCGCCGTCGGTTGTCTTTTATCTCAAAGCAAAGTTGTTCTCATCAGACAGCCAGCTGTGGAAAGTTCTAGTCCACAGAGTGGACCTCATAATGAGCTCTTTCTTGCTGAGGACATCAACCATACAGACACACACGCACGCACACACACACACACACACACACACACACACACACAAGCGCACATCACACACACACACACAGGATCAAACACACATTATAATCGCACACATTATTCTTTCAAGCAGAATTCTAATCAAGAGGTAGGAAGGATGCATGTAGGTTAAGTTACTGTGTGTGTGTGTGTGTGTGTGTGTGTGTGTGTGTATATAGATATAGATACCGTTTTTAATTTGCTTATGCATGTTTTCTGAATATTTGGCTCATTTTCTCACAACACAAGACCACAAATAGAAAAATATACAAATCTCTTGTAAAAGCAAACACTGCATTCACAAAACGGTTTTATCTCTTTCCAAGATGTTTTCTTTTGCAACACGGCATCATTAGAATATATACCAACCGACGACACACATATGTGCTCCAGAACCATGAATATCTCATCAGGACATTTATGCCTTTTGCATTTTCAGTGTTGCACTGTAAATGCAAAAACAATGTGTTTACGGTAATACACAAATATGTATAAATAAACACATAAGTGCGCTATGGTAACAAAAACATGTTTATGTATTTTGAAAATGCAGCATAAAACCCTTGTGCTTTGTACGTGACACTTTACATACCCGATGGGAGAAAACCAGGAACAACATTCAGTAAGATAAAGGTTTTATGTACAAAAATACAGTCAATAAAAGTGGCAAATTTAGCTAAACTATCAACAGGAAAACAAACATAAAATGTAAGACAAAGGACATGGGGCTGCACCCTGCCTCCTATCTCCTAGCTCCTCATCAACACCACCAGCAACAATGTCCTCCCGGGCCGAACCTCGGGGAGAGAAGCTTCTGGAGTGACGGATCCAGAGCGCCCAGAGCCCCCCCACGCCCACGCCACCTCCGCATGGACCCTCAGACCGTGCCCAAAACACCGCCTCCCTCGGGTGTGGGAATGCGGGAATACTACGGGAGGTGTGAGAATTGCATTGTGGGTGGTCCGTGACCTGTCATCGTGTCGCGTCTCCACCTGCAGGAACGTGACAAAGGGACGGTGTCGGTGTAGGAGGGGACCCAGGTTGGCATGGTGATGGACGGAGGATGCTGTGCTGGGTGCCTGGGTACTGGCTGTGCACATGACGATTGTAGCAAAGCTCTCTTGCCACAAAGCCACATCAAGTGGCTTTGTCCGGGGCTCCTCCAAGGACACAGGCATAGGTTTGTGGTGAAAAGTCCGGTTTATTGCAAAAGGTAGACAGCATGCTCGTGCTCCCCTGAGTGTGTTTGCTGCTGGCTGACATAACCTGTGGCGCACTGATTAGCCAATACACCTCAGCTCCTCCCCCCCTCCCCCCCGGACTCCAACTTGGCCAGGTGAGGCCAATTTAGCCAGCCAGCCACCAAACACACACACACACTCCCACAGCGATATTTACCCCCTATGCTGTCCAGGGACAGGGATCAGCTTACCAGTTGCTACAGGCCACTGGGTAGGCTGGAAGGCTGATCTATCCAGTATACTTCTCGGTGCACTTGTGATGCCAAAAGAGATGAAACTTTTTTCTTTTTAAACCACTCCGATTGACACACACCTGGTGGTATAATATGTCTCCTTTAAGCCTCTCTGGTTTTGCTCAAGCGGCACCCTGTGGATTGTGTTGCAAGCTTGCATCGGTAACGGTGTGTTTAGTCGGTTCTGCCTTCATTAGAGCTGACGGCTGTCACTGACAACGAGACACAGCACACCGACCGAAGTCATATTTACATTACATTTCTATTTCTATTTTTATGAAACGGCACTGGTGTGATGGTGTAACCACAGTGAATTCAGGTGTGAATGCTCGTCGTGATGAAGATGACTTGTGATGAAGACGATTTTCCTATTCGGTGAAGTAAATACAAGTTCAGTTTCCAAAACATGAATCGCAAATAGTTCATTCACTGTCGCCGTGGGGACCCGTTTGTCATTTGTATAAAATGAAAAATACATTGCGTGTCTTTGAGTCCTTTGAATGAACCCCAAATAAATAGAACCAGAATAGATGTCAGAAAATAGAGCAAAATAAACATATCTACAGTATAACAAATAAATGAATTCAATCCCCGTGGATAAGGTCACAGCAGGCAACATTAACCAAGTGGGACACGACGAGAGGGTGTACACTGAATATACTCAAATATACCCCAAAATATATGAAGTACAATTTAAATGTATTTTTGTTTTGTCGCTTGGAAGTGTATCCATCTCTTATCCATATCTCCTGGCTCTCTGGCAGCAGTAACACCCTCCTCACCCATTCTTCCCTTTGTTGCTGCTCTTATCGCCTCCAATTTAGATGCAGGCCTCTCTGCCTCCCTCTCCGCCCCTTCCTTCCCTCTCTCCCCCCCCCATCTTACCTCCCTCTCCCTCTCCCCCCCCCCCATCTTACCTCCCTCTCCCTCTCCCCCCCCCCATCTTACCTTCCTCTCCCTCTTCCCCTTCCCTACCTCTCTCCCCTCTTACACTCCCTCCCTCGCGCACACTCCATCTCCCTCTCTCCTCCACCTCTACCTCTCCCTCTCCCCACCCCCCCTCCTTTCTCCATCCCCCCTCCCCCTTTCTCCCCCCCTCCCCCTCCTCCCTCTCAAAGCTTTGTCTCTGCAGAGCGAACGATACCATCGATCTTCATGAGCTGTGATACACATGGTTTCCACTTTCAGTCTGATCAGCCAGGGACACCTGACTGATCAGACTGATAGGGCTCCCTCGCTCTCCCCTCCATCCCTCCCTCTCTCTCCCCCTCCCTCCCTCCCCCGCCTTCGTCTTCCTCTCTGCGCCTCCGAGGTAATTGAAACGGCCGCAGCTTCGGCATCGCGACGCTCAAGGTCTGATTGTGCGACGGCGCGTCGGAAATATTGTTGGGGCTTTGAAACGTTATATAATCCAGTCTTACCTCCCCCCTCCCCCCCCCCCCCCCGCCCTTCCTAACCAACGCCGTGTGGCTGCGGTGTAATAACTAATGTGTTTTCCCTTTAGTGGGGCGGTGAGGTGTGGGAGGGATATTGTTTTCCGCATTTCCTTGTGTGTTTTTCATCCTCTTGCCTCTAACCTGCGGCTAAAGCGTTTAGCCGGCGTTTTAAAAAGCGACTCCGCGACGGGAGATATTAGAGCCACCCGGCGCGCCACGCATCGCACGGCATCACGACCCTTTAGTCGCCGCAACGCGCCGCATAAACAAGCGTGTTTATCTCACCCGGGTGGAAACGGCGTCGTGAAAACCCATCAGGGATTGAGGGGTGGGTGGGTGGGTGGGTGGGAGGGAGGAGGGGGGGGGGGGGGGGCTATGCACACGATGATTGATTTCCTGTAATGACTCATTTCCTGCCCGTCCCGCCGCTATCAGGGAGCTGATTGGACACTTGAGGAGAATGAAAAGGCAACGGAAGGTCACCTTGGCGGGTCCTCGGTAAACAGAGCGGGAACCCCCGACAATAGGCTCCCAGCTGAGATCGCCGCGGTGATAACCGGTGTGTTCAGGGACATTACTCACAGCGGCATTCTGAATTAAAACGGTATTACAAGCCATTAGCATAATCTGAACCACCTCCTCTAATTTTGCAGATAAGATAATTGATTCTTAAAACACATGGAGTTCAAGGCATGGAATAGAAAGATTATTATGAGTATCATCATCATTATCAGCTCGGCGTTTTTTTTTCTCTCTCTCTCTCTCTCTCTCTCTCTCTCTATCTCCTCCCCACGCTCCCCTACACCCTAGAGGCCCCTCGTCGCCAGTAGGGGGCCTCTGGAGCCCGGTCAGGGCCCTCGGTGCAGGCTGCAGGAGCCCCCTGCATGAGGCCCGTTAACCAGGAGGTCATCTCGTCAACCTCATCTTGTCAAGTCTGTTATCATATGTTAACATCTACCCCCACCACCACGTCCGTGTTCAAAGTGTGTCATGGAATGCCTTCAATGCATATTCATGAGTTTAGAATAAACAAATGAATGTGGGGCGGTTGGCCGCACATTTCCCGTCCATGTTTGTTTTACGAAATATAAAGTGGCACAAATTAAAATGTGAATAAAACGCTCCTGTGCCTCGACTAATTATAATTAGTAAATACTTTTTCCCTCGCCTCCACTAAGATTCAATTTGGGGGGGTTATACAGTCTGAACCGCTTTTATTTTGAAAAGAAGATTATAGGAATTTACTTTCTTTCCCTTCAAATTTTCAACCTGAAAATTGCTCTAAATTGTGTTATGTTCGGCAACCGGGCAGTTAGTCAGCTCCCAGCTGCGAGCGGTCATGCAAACAGAAAGACTGCAGGTTAGTTTCACAGGTAGGGCTGTGGAAACCAACAGGTAACACATTCACAGGTGGTGGAGATGTGAATGACAGCAGGTAATGTATTCACAGGTGGAGCGGTGAGTAACAGCAGGTCATGTATTCACAGGTGGAGCGGTGAGTAACAGCAGGTCATGTATTCACAGGTGGAGCGGTGAGTAACAGCAGGTCATGTATTCACAGTCTCACAGATGTGGACGCACGGGGTCTTAGGTGTTGACGACAACAAGCTATATGGATTCCCAACCGTCTACTAAACCTTCTGTAAGCTGCTGAGTGCTGCTGAGTGCTACAGCTCCGGCGATAACGAGCTTGAGTTAGTGCCGTGCTTTACAGTGTATTCATGCATTCGAGTATTTACTTATTTCAGTGGGGAGCCCAAAATGGGGAACAGCCTGTTCAACAGTTCAAGATTGAAGAGTTGTATTTATCAAATGCACAGTAAAACACTAACCTGACACGCCAGATGCTTTCCACCACAGAACCATCTGGGAAGACTGATATTTGCAGTCAAGACATTCACATCGAGCAATCAAGACTGCTTGGAAAAAGGGGCGGGCACTTTGAAAATAAATACTTGGCAGGTGATTGGATGAACCACGTGTGTCACCGTCGCTGCCAGTAGTTACTCTTAAGATGCCGATTGGTCCGAACCACTGGTGGTTTGGAGATTAAGTATCATGTGAATGCGAGCGACTCCGGCTGCTTCTCAAGGTAAAGTTAAACACAGGATTCTGAGCAATTCAATTACAAGGCAAGCGTCACCTACGTTGCAGAAACCAAAAAAAAACAAAGGACACAATAAGAGTAAGAATATACAGTATGAAGGGTATGACATATAGAAATGTATAAACCATTTTTTTTTACACTCAGACGTGGCCATTTTCGCTGACCAAACTCAAGTAGGAAATATACATCTCTACTGTACATCAATATTCATCTGTACACTTGGAGTGTGAATGTGTCTGTCCAGTGCCCACACCTCTTAATATTAATATGAATATCCCTTCCTTATGATTTCAATTATTAAAACCCGGAGCTGTGGGTTTGGACCAGAAACGTTCAGCTGCTCCATAAGAGGAGACAGTTGATGGAGGGACAGATGTTGTTCTTCACCCACCACCAGACGTGGTGGTCATAAGGCCGGTCTCAAGGGCTCCCAACCGGAGGTACAGGTAAAACTTGAGGGGTACGTGAGCAGGTTCCAGGGTGTCCTTGTTGTAAAGAATCATAACATGTTCTGCTTGTTGCTGATCAATAGAGTTCAGACCCAGAAGTACACATCGCTTTCTTTCATTTTGAACAATGCTGTACAGAATTGAGGGGGTTGAGACCAAATATGAGTCAAAAAGACAAAGACCATGTGCGTAGCATTATATTGACAGCCTAACTGAAACAGAAAAGGAAGGTTTCTAAAGGCATATTTAAAGAAGTCATTGGCAGTGCAGTATTTGGCCAATCAGCAATCATTTAAACTGAGGGTGGAAATATGTCATTTTTGAAGAAGCCAATGTTACACAGCCGAATGAATTAACTTAACTGATAGTTAAGTGTTCACTGCTGGGAACTTTCTTGGAAGAGATTAAAATGAAAAATTATATACAGTATATATACAGTATATATATATATATATATTATATAGCTATGGAATTTGAACACAGTTCTGTCCTCTTCCGATGCAAGACCGAGTCAAAGATGAAGTCTCCAGCACTACAGCCCTAACAATATTAATAATCCCATGCCACACCTATTTCATTCATTTTTTTATAATCATTGATGTCCTTTGATCGAGTTTGTAACATTATTTGTGTTGGAAATGTCTTGGATGGCTTATTTCAAGCTATTCTAGCATGTCTGAAAAGCCTGGTAGAAAAGACGACTGCTTTTCTCATGAATATTTAATGTGTTAATGAGCTTTGCTCTGATTGGATCGCTGTTCTCATGAATATTCAATATTTAAATGTTGCTTTGCTCTGATTGGTTCAGCTGTGGACGACAAAGCAGCTGTCAACATGCTTACCGTGCCTCAGCACATCATCGTCTTCGAAATGCGCCGAACACAGCGAACACAGCGAACACAGCGCTCATCTGATTCCATAGTGTTTTGGTATTTCTCCAAAATAATTGCAACCATTTCTCCCTCAGAAATGGTTGAATTTCTGTGGGTGGTTACGAACCAACCAAGTGGGCAGGACCATGAATAATAATTTGTCAACGCTACGTAGCACTGACGGCTTATCCAGATTGGCTCAATTTTTCTGCCTTTTTCCTTTCATTGGCTATTGCATACAGCAGACAAACTGCATAGATTTCAAACTTACCACAGGTCACAAACTCATTCTGACCTATGTTATTTAACAAACAATAGGAAAAATGGGATTTTAATGGCATGGGATCTTTAATAATCCTGCTAAATGTTAGCGGCATAACATGAGTTGAAAGGAAAACGTATGGTTTGACAGTGTGGATGAAGGGGCACAGAAGGGGAACGCTGCTCTCCAGAACCAACACAGCACTAGAGTGTCCATTCTCATTCCCAGGCCACTCTTGAGCTCACAGCAGCAGAAAGGAGCGATCCTGACAGGGAAGAGAACACAAACACACACACACACACACACACAGTTAGACATTGAAATGGTGTTAGAGAGCAGAAAACAGTTTGCTGTGTGTGCATGTGAGATTAGCGTGGTGGTAAATGAAGAAATGGGTCGTGGAAAAAATTGAAAAGTGTTGGGGACAGATAAAGGAGGAGGGAGAGGAAGAGGAGGGAGGTGAGAAGGACGAGTTGGAGGAGAATGAGGAGGAGGAGGAGGAGGAGGGGAGGGAGGATGAGGGGCAGAACGGGCGGAGGGAGAGGAGGTGGGGAAGCCAAGCCTTTACAGGTGGCCCCATCACCGACCAAAACGTGCGACTAATAGCTGCCATTCATTACCGGGCGTAGCGTTTGCTGAGCCGCCCCATCCATCGCTGTCAGCCGCTGGCGCGTCAATGACAAAGCCTTAATTAGGCCATTAATTAATAGAAGGCCTTCCTCCCGTCGCTCTCTCTCTCGTGGCTCATAGCACCGGAGCATTTAGCTGACAGACGAACACAGAGGAAAAACTGCCAGCGAGGCGCAGGCTGTCAAAGAAGAGACGGTAAAATATACCGTTGACTGACAAGAAAAGGAAAAAACACAACAAAGTAGGTCATGTGGTTTGATATTTGCATTAATCATTCATTTTAAGTCACCTTAAACCAGTATATTGCTACAAGTGATGGTAATTAGTGCGAGCTGAAGGCATTGTGAAGGGGATCCGTTGTGGTTACATGTGCGGGTTACAATAGTCAAGCCTGGATTAGTTAAGAGATATTTTTGTCATTTTATTTCTAGACAAAACAGGTTAGATTTTGGGGATTTCATAACATTTTGAACAGGACTCATGAAATGTGACAAATATGACCCCAGGATATCTGGCAGTAGGTTTAATCACTGTAGGATGAATAGCGGCATGTGTTCAAAATGGGTCGTGTACCAAAAAATTAAAACCTGCTTTGAAAAAATTTAACCGGCAGGACAAAGAGGCCTGACTTTGATCGTATCCAAAAGGCATACAGGATGATTTATCACTGGGGTTGTTGGGGTACACGGCCATGAACACAACTGGATACACCGCAGTCTGCCAAGGAGAAGCTAGTTCATAGGGAAAAGCAGAGGACAGAGAACAGTCCCCTGAGGTACTCCGCACACTCAGGCATGGATAGTTTGTCTTGTTTGTACACTCTTTACTTACATCGTACAATACATAGTGAAGTGGCAAAGACTTGAAGAATGAAGATGTCTCTTCATTCACATCGAGCATCAAGCATGAAAAATATAAAGATGTAAAGAAATAAACAAGAGATATGTTGGAATCGGTCAGAAAGCTAAAATAAATGAATAAAATGACCTTGGGAGGAAAGAAACAGGGATGGGGAGAACATGAAAGCCTGCCTGTGTTTTACAGATAATTACCGTCAACAACCTTCCTTCCACAACATATTTTGTCTCGCAGACACCCGAGTGATGCTGCGCTGTAAATGGAGTTTCGGTGTTCGTGTGGGCCATCGGGAACGGATCCGCGCTGTTCCTCCCCGGTACGAACCGACGTCATCTCGTGTTGAACACGGTCCGCGGGGACCTGCAGTTCACCGCTCGGTTCTTGGGTTTTTTTTCTTGCCGCGCTGTGAAATGATTCACCGTTTCAGGGGAATAATAAGGTTCTCCAGGTATGGGGTTGGACCCGTAATGAACAGCTCCATTAGCTCTCCGGCTAGCTCCATTCAGGACCGCCATCATTATGACGATAAGCACACAGCATAATCACACACCATTACTTATGTTTGCTATTAATGGAAACCTGCACAAATAAATTTCCCCACCAGCTTATCGTGGCCCAGAGAGAGAGAGAGAGAGAGAGAGAGAGAGAGAGCGAGAGAGAGAGAGAGAGAGAGCGAGAGAGAGAGAACAAACAGGCAGTAATCTCTGGTACGGATGCAGTGTGTGTGTCGAGGACGGAGGGGTCTGTGTGTTCAGTGCTCGGGGAGAAGCAGAACACATACACACAGTATTGATTCCCAAATTGCTATTTTGAAGAGATCTGCCTTGGGTCGGCGCATAATAACACAAGACAATACCGGCGCCTTTCTGAAGACTGAGACGTCTCCTCTCGCTCTCGCAGCTACGGCTGATTGGCTGCAATTAGGCCAAATGTTTCTGAAGAGCTGAGATGCTAAACCGTTGCACTGGGGAGGGTTAGGGTGTGTAAGGTGCTGTGTTTATACCATTGAATGAAAACATACAAGCTCCTGGGGCGGTATTGAAGAGTTCACCCAAATAACACAAAAAATGCGAAGAGTTTCCTCTCAAAACCTATTCACACAGCTTCCTGTGCCCACAGTGATTGGCTGATAGGGGAGGGTTGTTATTGACTGTTTCTGTGACTGCATCCCTCACTAGCTCTATGGTCATAACAACCTCGCAATTCAGGCAATACTTTTTTAATATGTCCTTAAATGTTTTTAAAATGGTGACTGAATCGTGGTTATGAGGCAGATTATTGCCGGCAGCAGCCAGTTTAGGATTGTTTGTGATAAAAAAAATTTAGATCTAGGAGCTGGTATGAGCATGATGAGATGAGAAATCTTGGAGTTGTAAACCCATAATTTGTTACTCCAACATCAGAAAGGTGGGAGCTACTTTAAGCCTTAAGATGTTTTGTGAATACGTCGCCAGAACTGTTGAACGCATTGTGCAATGTGTGACGTTGATTGTGCTTTGTTCCACACAAAGAAAATAAGATGGAACCTTGACGAGGCTCGCGTCTCGAACTCCCTCACCTTGTTTAGGAAATCAGCCGTGCTCAGGAGATGAAGACGTAATCAACCTGCTAGCTTGTTTCCTTTACTTACTTATGAATAACAGAAGTTACGCACGCTGTCTGTCCTCGCAACCAGAACGCTATGATAAGCGATGCTGACGTTTTATTTTTAGACATTTGAGTAAAAGGTGTCCATACATCCTTTGGTGTTGTCGTACCATCATATGGTAAATGGATTGCACTTTACAGTATTGCCTCACGTTCACCCATTCATACACCGACGGCGGTGTCAACCATGCAAGGTAACCCCACATCTTACTTCGCCCCCCCCAGTGCAATTTCTGACCGCCCCCAGGTGGCCATAGGAGGGTGTTGTTGGTAGTGAGTCCACGTCGCTGCACACACCCAGACAGTAATCTGTGTTTAGCAGAGCAGCGCCGCGCGCGCGTGTGTGTGTGTGTGTGTGTGTGTGTGTGTGTGTGTGTGTGTGTGTGTGTGTGTGTGTGTGTGTGTGTCTGTGTCTGTGTCTGTGTCTGTGTGTGTGTGTGTGTGTCTGTGTGTGTGTCTGTGTGTGTGTGTGTGTGTGTGTGTTGGCGGGTGGATCAATCTGCCAAGCCGCTGCAGATTCCTAGCCGCTGCCCCCCCCCCCCCCCCCCCCCTCGGGTGTCTGTGTTCATTTATCTGCATTTTCCAGGACTTCCAGCTGCCAGACACAGGTGGCACACTTTGGGGCTGGGAAATTGACTGTCTTTAAAATGTACAACTCCTGTTGCCTTAGTATCAGGGGGGTAGTGGGGGGTGGCTCGGGGCTTTAGAAGGACTGGGGGAGGATGGGAGATAAGGGGGGTGGGAGGTGGGGGAGGCTGAGAGAGTTGAGAAGCAACATATGAGAGGTGTGTGCCTGTGTTGTCCTGCTGGGAGCCAACTAGTGTCTCTGGATAAAAATAAATAAAAACTCGAATGAAAAATAATATCTTATATCAATGTCATGCACCATAATTCAGATATTTTCAGATTTGTGTATTCAGATATGTCATTAAGGAGCAGGTAGGGGTCAGGGGTCATCTTGATTCTACGGGAAGGCTGTGGACATTTGGGTTCAAACCCAGAACCTTTCACCTGGGGAGTCAGAACACCCCGAACCACTGGAATATCTTGCCTGCCAGGTAGTTAATATAGATGTAAATGTAGTTTACTCACCTGTATTGACTTATACTTACATTTTCTGAAGTCGCTCAGGCAAGGTGTTCCTCTCCAGCCCGGACTCCCGGGCGATATCGTAAATCTATGACTCCCGGTCCGTAGAGACTTGGTCGTTCAGCGCAGCGTAACCATCTGGCTGAGATGTTCCCGCCAGATATCAGCCGTGCTCGATAGCCTCTCCGGCTAGCAGGCCGCTAAAGGGAGCTACGTGATTACACATCGTTAGGAGGCAGAAGCCGAGATGCTGACTGTATATTTTAAGGAGCAGATCAGGGGGGAGAGAAAACAAGGGCCGAGGAAATCGCACGATGGGCAGAATTTTTCTTCTCGACGTTGCAAAGGGCGTCCGGTCTCCCCAGCATCACATCTCGTCCACTTTGACGCATTGTGCAGGAATGTGCCTCCCGGGCACAAGCTCCCTCTGAGGCATTCAGAAGCACTCCAACTTTATTAAAGCACCGCTGATGGCTCCTGGAAGGCAACGTCGATTCATCAGCCAGAGGGACACTGTTGGGTGGGATTCAGAATATGAGAATACACACAAAAAAGACAATTGAGCCTATGGTTTGGTGGGTGAATGGTGCATATGTGTGTGTGTGCGTGCGTGTGTTGTGTGTGTGTGTGCAGGTGTGCATTTGTGTGTGTGTGTGTGTGTGTGTGTGTGTGTGTGTATGCATCATGTGTGTGTGTGTGTGAGAGTGTCATTGCATGCTTGTGCAGCCGTGCACGGACTTCCATTTAAATGCACGGGGCGTGCATTGGGGTTTGCATTTCCATGCGTACCCATGCGCTGAACGGCCATCTTGCTAAGGGCTGTGGACCGGTGCTTGAGAGGCGTCTCATTGGTCCTCGGTATCCGAGGCTCCTCACCTCTGCCACGAGTGGAGATGTCCTTCCAGAGAGACAGAGCTCTGGGGCTGCCGGTTGCTACCCAGGCCTCTCTCTCTCTCTCTCTCTCTCTCTCTCTCTCTCTCTCTCTCTGCACAACATGTTGCGAGTCGGGGATTAAGCAATTATCAGGTTAAACCGAGCCAAGTGGGTGGTAATGACCTGCGGCTAGAGGTGGAGGAGAGAGGAAATGAAGTGACCCGGGTTTATTTTTAGAGCTCCTGTCCGCGCCGAGTCTCGCTGCCATCTGTTAGTCTGCGAGCTAACGGCGCTAACCTCAGCACCGCCACGCCGTCTACTGCAGACAGCCTCTTCTCTCCGGTTCTCTCCGCCACGCCGCTACGCTGTGGATCACACACACAGGGCCGCACTCGACGCTCTTCACTCCACAACGTTCAGGTGGAAAATTCGAATTTTCGTCAAAAATCCGAGAAAGAGGCCTCGTGATGCAGAGGTTAGATAAACCGGGTTAACTGGGTGCTGTTCTAGGTGGTTGCTATGGTTATCTAGGTGGTTTCTATGGTTATCTCTGTGGTTTCTATGCTATACAGGGTGCTCTTGGTACGTAGTGAGTCAACTTTGAATTATTGTTGGAGTGTAAAGTATGAAGGTGGAGTTGAGGGTGGAACTTTGGGAAGAATATTAAAAGTCTAGTGAGATAATTGTGTTATTTTTTAAACAGCTGTTTAGTTCCAAACTGATTTTTAGGTGTCAATGTGTATTATATTTAAAGCATTATGTTCAAAGTTATATTTAAAGGTATAAACACCATCGCTTTGGAGTCTAAATATTGTGACAGTTTATAGATTTTATCCTTTGTACACAATTCCAGAATACATAGAATAATCCCATGTGTGTATGTGGGTGTTTGAGAGTTTAAACGTTTAAAATACTTCCATAATGTTTGGCTAGTAAGACAGTATGTGAAGTTTCAACTATTGCTTTAGCGTACGAAGGAGTGAAATAGGGCTGTTTTTGAATCATAATAATAATACAAATACAAATATGTACGATGATAGTTTGATAATAGGAGCTGTGCAGCACGCCTAATGATAGGGTGGATGGTAATCAATGTGTTGGTGTGTTCCGCGTGGGAACAGCCATTTCTATAGCTTCAAGGTGAAGTAATCTGCGGAAACCACTTCCATCTCCGCGGTATATTGTTAGGATTATTATTATGATTATTACAGGACACCCAAATAGCAATAGGAAATGACAGGGGGGAGACAACCCACGTTGACATGCCTTTCACCACAATGCTGCCGTGATGCTAAACACAGTCAACAGACTTTCAATGAGGCAACACTGGGTTTTTGTAGTTAACAATAATGCTATTATAGACATTATGAAGAAAGGCCAAAACAGGCCAAAAGACCTTATGCACCGAGATCATTTAAACATTTGGTATTTTTCACATTTGCCAAATTTAATCGAATTTAAAATTTGTGTTGATTTAGTTTAACACCATCTCTCACTACTCTGCAAACCTTTCAATTCCAGCTTTCAATTTCATGCATCATTTCTTTACCTCAAAACACCATAGTTCATATCCTACAACCGAACGTATCGAAGGAAAATACACGAGTACACCAACTGGTAGCTCTTTATCTAGATTTCTGCTCTGGTAAATATATCTGGTATTGGGCTCAAATGTAGTTCAGTAAAAGTACTTCCATCATGATATGAATGCCATTGCAGTGTGGGACCCCAATATGTCCTGTATACACACAATATACACACACACACACACACACACACACACACACACACACACACACACACACACACCAGTTTACACATGCCAACCTCTTCTGCGTGTAAAAATAATCCACTTTTAGAAAGGAACGCGCCGATATTTGCTCTCCGTGAGCGCTTATGGCTCCTGGCAGCCTCAAAATAGGGAAGCAATGAATCATTTGTATGTTAATACAACGCCTGAGACACACTATTTAAACACAGGACCACAAACACAACATGAACGTCCATTGTGTGATATCCAATCTTATTGGATTCACAGAAAATGGAAATATTAAGCACTGCCTTGCTTTGAGTCCTGGTCTTTCACTGGGCCCCCCTCCCTCCCCACCTCTCTCTAGGTAGGCCTGAATGTGTGTGTGTGTGTGTGTGTGTGTGTGTGTGTGTGTGTGTGTGTGTGTGTGTGTGTGTGTGTGTGTGTGTGTCTGGTGTGTGTGTGAGAGAGAGAGAGAGAGACGACAGTCGTATTGAGGGAGGAACCACAGAATGAATAATGGAATCAGAAGAAAAGTGACATATAATTATGTTGGACAGCGATCCTGCCAAGGCAAACAAATGTGAATGATTGAGGTTCTGAACCTCGGTGAGGCTGCGAGGAGGCAGATTAATTACCTCAGCCTGTATTGACTTATACTTACATTTTCTGAAGTCGCTCAGGCAAGGTGTTCCTCTCCAGCCCGGACTCCCGGGCGATATCGTAAATCTATGACTCCCGGTCCGTAGAGACTTGGTCGTTCAGCGCAGCGTAACCATCTGGCTGAGATGTTCCCGCCAGATATCAGCCGTGCTCGATAGCCTCTCCGGCTAAGCAGGCCGCTAAAGGGAGCTACGTGATTACACATCGTTAGGAGGCAGAAGCCGAGATGCTGGACTGTATATTTTAAGGAGCAGATCAGGGGGGAGAGAAAAACAAGGGCCGAGGAAATCGCACGATGGGCCAGAATTTTTCTTCTCGACGTTGCAAAGGGCGTCCGGTCTCCCCAGCATCACATTCTCGTCCACTTTGACGCATTGTGCAGGAATGTGCCTCCCAGGGCACAAGCTCCCTCTGAGGCATTCAGAAGCACTCCAACTTTATTAAAGCACCACTGATGGGCTCCTGGAAGGCAACGTCGATTCATCAGCCAGAGGGACACTGTTGGGTGGGATTCAGAATATGAGAATACACCACAAAAAAGACAATTGAGCTATGGTTTGGTGGTGAATGGTGGCATATGTGTGTGTGTGGCGGTGTGTGTGTGTGTGTGTGTGTGGTGTGTGTTGTGTGTGGCAGTGTGCATTTGTGTGGGGTGTGTGTGTGTGTGTGTATGCATCATGTGGTGTGGTGTGTGAGAGTGTCATTGCATGCTTGTGCAGCCGTGCACGGAACTTGCATTTAAATGCACGGGCGTGCATTGGGGTTTGCATTTCCATGCGTACCCATTGCGCTGAACGGCCATCTTGCTAAGGGCTGTGGGACCGTGCTTGAGGAGGCGTCTCATTGGTCCTCGGTATCCGAGGGCTCCTCACCTCATGCCACGGTGGAGATGTCCTTCCAGAAGAGACAGAGCTCTGGGCTGCCGGTTTGCTACCCAGCCTCTCTCTCTCTCTCTCTCTCTCTCTCTCTCTCTCTCTCCTGCACAACATGTTGCGAGTCGGGGATTAAGCAATATCAGGTTAAACCGAGCCAAGTGGTGGTAATGACCTGCGGCTAGAGGTGGAGGAGAGAGGAAATGAAGTGGACCCGGGTTTATTTTTAGAGCTCCTGTCCGCGCCGAGTCTCGCTTGCCATCTGATTAGTCTGCGAGCTAACGGCGCTAACCTCAGCACCGCCACGCCGTCTACTGCAGACAGCCTCTTCTCTCCGGTTCCTCTTCTCGCCGTTACGCTGTGGATCACACACACAGGGCCGCCACTCGACGCTCTTCACCTCGAGTGGAAATTCGAATTTTCGTCAAAAACCGAGAAAGAGGCCTCGTGATGCAGAGGTTAGATAAACCGGGTTACTGGGTGCTGTTCTAGGTGGTTGCTATGGTTATCTAGGTGGTTTCTATGGTTATTCTCGGTGGTTTCTATGCTATACAGGGTGCTCTTGGTACCGTAGTGACTCAACTTTGAATTATTGTTGGAGTGTAAAAGTATGAAGGTGGAGTTGAGGGTGGAACTTTGGGGAAGAATATTAAAAGTCTAGTGAGATTAATTGTGTTATTTTTTTAAACAGCTGCTTTAGTTCCAAACTGATTTTTAGGTGTCAATGTGTATTATTTTAAAGCATTATGTTCAAAGTTATATTTAAAGGTATAAACACCATCGCTTTGGGAGTCTAAATATTGTGAGAGTAGTGACAGTTTATAGATTTTATCCTTTGTACACAATTCCAGAATACATAGAATAATCCCATGTGTGTATGTGGGCGTTTGGGAGTTTAAACGTTTAAAATACTTCCATAATGTTTGGGCTAGTAAGACAGTATGTGAAGTTTCAACTATTGCTTTAGCGTACGAAGGAGTGAAATAGGGCTGTTTTTGAATCATAATAATAATACAAATACAAATATGTACGATGATAGTTTGATAATAGGAGCTGTGCTGCACGCCTAATGATAGGGTGGATGGTAATCAATGTGTTGGTGTGTTCCGCGTGGAACAGCCATTTCTATAGCTTTCAAGGTGAAGTTAATCTGCGGAAACCACTTCCATCTCCACGGTATATTGTTAGGATTATTATTATGATTATTACAGGACACCCAAATAGCAATAGGAAATGACAGGGGGGAGACAACCCACGTTGACATGCCTTTCACCACAATGCTGCCGTGATGCTAAACACAGTCAACAGACTTTCAATGAGGCAACACTGGGGTTTTTGTAGTTAACAATAATGCTATTATAGACATTATGAAGAAGCAAAACAGCAAAAGACCTATGCACCGAGATCATTTAAACATTTGGTATTTTCACATTTGCCAAATTTAATCAAATTTAAAATTTGTGTTGATTTAGTTTAACACCATCTCTCACTACTCTGCAAACGTTTCAATTCCAGCTTTCAATTTCATGCATCATTTCTTTACCTCAAAACACCATAGTTCATATCCTACAACCGAACGTATCGAAGGAAAATACACGAGTACACCAACTGGTAGCTCTTTATCTAGATTTCTGCTCTGGTAAATATATCTGGTATTGGGCTCAAATGTACTTCAGTAAAAGTACTTCCATCATGATATGAATGCCATTGCAGTGTGGGACCCCAATATGTCCTGTATACACACAATATACACACACACACCACACACACACACACACACACACACACACACACACACACACACACACACACCAGTTTACACATGCCAACCTCTTCTGCGTGTAAAAATAATCCACTTTTAGAAAGGAACGCGCCGATATTTGCTCTCCGTGAGCGCTTATGGCTCCTGGCAGCCTCAAAATAGGGAAGCAATGAATCATTTGTATGTTAATACAACGCCTGAGACACACTATTTAAACACAGGACCACAAACACAACATGAACGTCCATTGTGTGATATCCAATCTTATTGGATTCACAGAAAATGGAAATATTAAGCACTGCCTTGCTTTGAGTCCTGGTCTTTCACTGGGCCCCCCTCCCTCCCCACCTCTCTCTAGGTAGGCCTGAATGTGTGTGTGTGTGTGTGTGTGTGTGTGTGTGTGTGTGTGTGTGGTGTGTGTGGGGTGTGTGTGTGTGTGTGTGTGTGTGTGTGTCTGGTGTGTGTGTGAGAGAGAGAGAGAGAGACGACAGTCGTATTGAGGGAGGAACCACAGAATGAATAATGGAATCAGAAGAAAAGTGACATATAATTATGTTGGACAGCGATCCTGCCAAGGCAAACAAATGTGAATGATTGAGGTTCTGAACCTCGGTGAGGCTGCGAGGAGGCAGATTAATTACCTCAGCGTGAACAGAAGCATACCGCCGCCGTCCGTCAGGTGACACCCATGTGTTCTGTCCCATTTAATCCCTCTTGCGCATGCTAATACCCCTCCTTTAATGCTAATACCCCTCCTGCCCCCACCCGCCAGCCCCCGGTGTATATACATATTAATACTCATGGTCAGGGTAGCTCCGTTTCAATCTACCTCACGACGGGACACCACTTCCACCCCCAAGACATGCCTTCTACTGTCCTCTGATCCCCAGCGCCGCAACCCCCCCCCCCCCCCACCCGACCACCACCCACAGCACCACCCGCCTCCACCGTGGTGGAGCCCAGCAGAGCTAACCTTGAGATGAGCCTGCATGATGATGGAGCATCGCTCTAGTTTTACAATCAGCCGTGCTTTGATGAAAGCCGTTACCGTTTTACTGTTTCCATTCTGTACGATGAAAGGCTACCAGAGGGGAGGTAAGTGGATATGATGGATATGAGGGCGGCAGCAGCCCAGGAGGGTAAGAGCGGTTGTCTGGCAACAGGAAGGTTGTTGGTTCGATCCCCGGGCTCCGCTTAACCCTACCTGCTCCGCCTAGCTAAGTGTGGAGGTGTCCCTGAGCAAGACACCACCTAACCCTACCTGCTCCTCCTAGCTAAGTGTGGAGGTGTCCCTGAGCAAGACACCACCTAACCCTACCTGCTCCTCCTAGCTAAGTGTGGAGGTGCCCCTGAGCAAGACACCACCTAACCCTACCTGCTCCTGACGTGTTGGTTGTTACCTTGCATGGTTGGCACCGCCGTCGGTGTATGAATGGGTGAATGTGAGGCAGACCCGCTTGACCTGGAAGTCCAACGTTGGCCTGGAGGACTTGGCTTGGGATTCACTGTCTCTCTTGGCCCCCCCCAGCGCCGTGGAAGGCTGGTGGTTTTGGCGTTGCGCGGCGCGGCGCAGGGATGCGTGTGTTTCTGTTGGGTTCCAGATCTGATCGAACTCCATTATGCGCGAGGGCTGTTTGAGGAACTCTTATAGATGTGTAATTAGATGCTTATCAAGCGCAGAGGGCTGCGGTGAATGTTTTTGGCCATACTGTACGGAGCCGACTTTGGCAAGCGCCGCAGTGTTTGCTTTGCTCTCTGCGGTCGCTCCGTGCTGAACATTAGCGCACACACACACACACACACACACACACACACACACACACACACACACACACACACACACACACACACTCATCCTCCAGCCAAAAAGCCCAGAAGCCAATATTTGAATGTTGAATTGCAGTTTTTTGTGTCTTGAGCGGGACCAAAACACTCATTAAGATGGATCTCATAGATCCATTCTTCTCTTTACTTTATGACAAAAAAATGCTGTTTGTCCAGATATTTGGACCAGGACATTCGGAAAAATAATATTTGGACAGGCTTTAGGACCTGGGGGGCCTAGCAAGCCACAGGTGAACCTTCTGGCTACCGTGATGGTAACCAGCTTTAATCCCACCGGTTGCACCACACACCCTGCTGATATCAAGAAGTCAGGAGATGGCGTTCCTGCTGCTGTAACTCCAGCTGCCCCATCGACCGCATCGCGTCTCCCCTCGCGGAGGTGTGGAGACCGTGGCTGGGAACCGGCATCCCTCCCCAGCACCACAGTGAAGTCTCCTCAGGATGAAATATTGAAGGAGGTGTTTCTTTAATGCGCGATGGGGATGGGCCTTCCGCTGACAGCCATCAGCTCGTATTTCCATGTCGCTCCATGTGGAACGGACGTGGAGAACTTCGAGTGAGTCGAGTTCTTCTCCTCAACGTCAAGCCGCCGAGAAGAACCAAAAGACCAGACCAGAGGTTCATATGGGCCACAATTATCCGCCCACAGTTTGTGGAAACACGTTTTTTGTTTGACCTTCAAAACATGAACAACATTAACGATATGAGGTTAATAAAAACAGTAACAACAGTCAAACTTTCTGTTGGCATGAATAAGGTCGTGAACTAAATGAATCCACTTTCCACTCGATTGAAGATAAGCGAAAATGGAGCAATAATTAAAATACAAAAGCAAAGGTTAGATTGGGTGGTCAGAGCTGTTGGTGGATCGTTTATCAACTGTTTCTCAAAATAGGATTTTCTTCCATTTTCAATTTTCAATTAAATTTCACGACGAGAACAAACATGGCAAATATCGGACTGTGTGTTTGTTTGTTTCGTCGTGGAAAGTCTTGATTACTTTAGCCATTAGAAGTAAACAAAGCAGAGAAGCAGCGGCTACCTAAAAGGGATAATTGGTTGAGCGTTTGAAAACACAAACATAACTATTCATTTCTCACAGTTAATGATTTTTTTAAATGAAGACGTCTTTTTGCTAGCCCAGTGGATAACGGACCACCCACCCACTATAGGATAATAACATCCAATAACGCAACCCCAACTAAAGCCGCAAGCCAAGCTAAAGAGTTTAGCCAAAAGGCTGCTTGCTACGGCTTTTCTCATCTCCTTAAGTGTCGTTACCAAAAGTTCTCAGCGGCCCGGTTAGCACACTAAAAGGTAGCAGTCTTGGGGGATCGCAGGAGGTTGGTGTACACTACTTACTAGAGGAAAACTTAATAAACTAACAACTCCACGTAATGAGGTTCCAATCTCTTTCTTCACCTCTGAGGGTCGCGGAAAAGTCGGGGAAAGTTTCGGGCAAAGGTGTCTGGGTTTCTCATTACACAGCCAGAGACCATTAAGGTTCTAACATCCTCGCGATAAACTCTGGGTTCATTAAAACGTTAAGCGTAGCCTCGTAAAGCCACTCAGCGCTATTGCCAGAATTTATTTTGTGTATAAAACAGTACATACAAATGTTAAATAATCTCAAGGGTTAATGTCTTGTCGGTTTTGGGTCCTGTTAATTCAAGCACTTTTTACATTTCCATAGGTGTGAATGTGTTTTCTTTTGACCACATCAATGCATGGCAATGATAATAAAGTAGTAGCTGGATCAATACCTTTAGATAGCAAGGTATACCTCTGACTACTTTTCCAATGGGAAGACATGAACTATTGCCCGCAGTCACAGACTAGCGTTATACCAAACGCTGGAAGGTCCACATTCAACAATCACTCTCTCCACGAGATGACAAGATAAACAGATTGTCAAGATGATGGAATACGACATAAAACATTCATCAGTTCAGCAATCAAGACAGCTCTGAACTCACAAAAAAGGCCTCAACATGGAGAATAAAAGTCACACATCTCCTACATATTTTATCAGAATTTCAGAGCTCTGATTTCCCCGCCTTCACGTCATGGTGTACAAATCAAATTATGGCACAATTTTGCTATTGGCGGGAATAATTCTCTTCCCATTACCCCTTTCGAACATAACTGGATCTGTATAGATCCGCAAGATGTGCGAATGCTTCTTGGTTATAAATGCTGTGTTGATGATCATGGGGGATATGAGGGTACGTGGAGGACGAGGAAATAAACGGATTGACGAATGAACATATATACGGTGGCGGCAACAAAAAAATGAAAAGAAACACATCGAAAACCATTAAACGTGGCCCATAAAGCGTTTGCCGTGCGCACCCTGACCACTGGTATACTTTACCCTCATTATTAATGTATTTCAGACGGCGCTCCGCGGGGAGAGTGTGCGCATCGCTCGGCTCTCTTTACAGCTGCCCGTTGGACGGAGGCTCCTTACGGTTCCCTGGGCCTCCCCCAGATTTGTTTTCATCCTGCGCCGCCCCGGTTTAATAGACACTCATTCTTTTAGTTTCATTAGTTTGATTCTTTGAAAACGACACAGCCTTGAGTGTGCAGTGTAAAGGCAAAACACGACCTTGGAAACACAGAGCCATGAAAACTAGCTTGGTAATTAGAGGCCAAATGAGTCCTGCTGGACCAATTAGGCGGCGGCAGACAGAGGAGCGCTCTATAACGCCATGTCAACAGAAAATACAAGCAGAACACACACACACACACACACACACACACACACAACTACAACTAACACATGTGAATGAGAACAACATCAGATGGTGGGGGGCGGTGATGGAGGGGGAGGTGCTGGTGGGGTTAGAGGTTATTGTGGCGGGTGGAGGGGTGGGGGGGGGGGGGGGGGGGGGGTGGGTGGAGGAGGAGGAGGAGGAGAAGGAGGAAGAAGGGTGGTGGAAAGGAGGAAGGTAGGGAGGTGGATGGAGGATGGGGGAGGA
>PIJE02002422.1:63635-69561 GCA_002895965.2 Coryphaenoides rupestris | reverse complement strand
TATACTGTAATAATATTTCATAAACATTACTGTAATATATCATTATCATTGTTCTTAGTACTGTATATATTAATATGTTATATCTGTATAATATCATTATTATATGTTATACTGTATAATATATCATAATTATATGTTCCTTAATCTGCAGCTATTAGAATATGTTATAATGTATATATATCACTATTACATTTATACCTGTATATATAATCATATTATATGTTAATAACGTATATATATCAACTATGATATGTTATACTGTATATATATAATATTATATGTTTCTTATCCCCAAGCTTATTATGATATCGTATATACATGTATATATATCATATTATATGTTATACTGTATATATATCATATTATATGTTATACTGTATATATATCATATTATATGTTCTTATCCCAGCTATTATGATATGTTATACTGTATATATATCATATTATATGTTATACTGTATATATATCATATTATATGTTCTTATTCCCAGCTATTATGATATGTTAATACCTGTATATATTATCAGATTATAGTGTTATTCGTACTGTATATCGATTATTATATGGTTCTTGAATCCCACGCCATTATGATATGCTTATAGCCTGTATATATTACTCATTATTATATGTTCATACTGTAGTGAGGTATATATCATATTAGTATATTGCTTATCGATCCAGCTATTTATGATATGTTATACTGGTATATGATCATATTATAGTGTTTGATTACTGTATATACTTACATTAATATATCATGTTATATCTGCTAATATATAGTCATACTTATATGTTATCCTGGTATATATATTATATTATATGTGTTCTTCATCCCACTGCTAAATGTAAATTGATGAAAAAGCCATTCAAGTGGCATGTCTTGCCCTATGTGGCTATGGGTGGTTCGAGCTCCCCGACCAAAAGGGTTCTGAGTTTCTGATTTCGCCACGTGTGTCTGCTGCCCTAGCTCTGTTAGGCAGCACGTTTGGCTAAACCTAATAATGCCTTTGAATGGCTTCTTTGGACCAACAGGACATGGCGTTCAGAGTATATGTTGGTTGCTTCCTCAAGTATGATGTATTAGATAAGATAAAGAGATAGAACTTCAGGGCAGGGCATTTGGGAGATGTGCTTTGCCCATTCAGGATTTGATAGATCTGTGTGTGGAGTCTGTGTGTTTCTATTGTGTCCACTCAAACTTTGAATGTCAAATGATTCAAAACAATGATTTTCATTGGTACTGCACTGAACCGCGAATAACGTACGGTAAAAAAAATGGTAATTTCAAACCTCTTTCTCTGAGAGTGAACACAAAGTTGTAAAAGATTTGCAGTGCCGTGTAAACAAGCCGTGCCGAGCGAAGAGAGACTCACTTAATCAGCGTCTGTCTTTGTGTTTCAGTGAAAGAAAACCAACCTTGGGTTTGAATCCTCTCACCGCCTTTCTCTGTAAAAAAAAAGAGTTCTGTGTTCCAAACAAACTTACCGGCCAATCTAGGCATTACTTTGGGTTTAATAAAACAACAAGACGCTTGGTGCATGAACAACATCTGCCCAAAATCCATGGTGGATTCATTACATGGAGTTAAATAGGAGTCCAGGCAGCAACTCTTTTTAAAGCAAGCTTGTCGGCTGCAATCACCATGACTGCTTTTTAATTCAAACAGCCTGGCAGGGACCCTGAACAGACTCTATGGTTCATTTTCAGCCAGAGCGGTAATTTACCAGAAGAGATGGTAGTTTACCAGGGGTAGTTTCGCAGAGACAGATGTTTTAACCCAGAAAGGTACTGTTGCCAGAAATGTATTCTGATCCAGAAATGTATTTTTACCATAGGGGTACGTTTACCAATAGGTAGTTCCCAGAAATATGGTATTTTACCAGAGAGATGGTAGTTTACCAGGGGTTATTTAGCTGAAAGGGATTTTAAGGAATGTATTTTACCAGATTTTCCCAGAGGTCCAGAGAGGTTGTTTACTTCAATATTCTGGCTGCACCCCAGGGAGACATGTTGTTCACATATGTAAGTACATACTGTTGTGTTTTTGTGTTTTATTTCATGTATTTCTTCTATTTGTGTTGGAGGGACCACAGGGAGAGCTGGGAGGTTCATCTCATGAGGTTATCATTCAATACATTTCCCCTCACATGTTGGTGTGATTTACATATTCATATTATTGTAACCGGACACCACGATCGGCCGTCCAATTCATTCTAGCCGGAACCTCTCGGCACCACCGGCACCGAGGGAGGGCCGGGAACGCATGGAAACATGCAAATGTCTCTGCAGTGGGGATGTGCTTCTGTGAGGGGAATCACAGTCGGAACACAGCAAAGCAGACTTGCATAGGATACAATAGGATAAGAAAATGATGTTTGTGTTGAATTGATAAGAATTATCATACGACAGTAAAAGCATGTTATTACGTTCAGCAAATACTGATGAAAGCATCCATTTAGCATTTTTTTTGCATTCTTTTCACGCAATTAACAAGTCGTTGATCTGTTGCTCAATTGCAGCAGATGCTTGTCCAGGAATTTTCTTTTCTCCAGCTCAAGTCCACTGGGACTACAACACTCTGCAATGTGATTGGAGGGAGGGACGGTGCTCCTGTAAGGTGATTGGTACTCAGGGATTCAGTGTCTTCAAGAATTGACAGAATACAAAATAGACTGAATACAAAAATAATGCAGTGTCCACTTTATTGGAAGGCTGTGCAGCAGGATCATCGTATATAGAGAGTATCCATCACTAGCGCTCACCTTGCAGTGTTTTGCTTATGTCTGGCCATAATAGGTCTTAGTATTGTTTGCATCTTCTGTTTTTGAATGTTGGCTTTGGCAACTCAAACTGGTATTTCTGTTCTTATGCGAGCTATCATGCTGTCAACCGAGCAATTATGAGAGAGAGAGAGAGAGAGAGAGAGAGAGAAAGAGAGAGAGAGCAGAGAGAGAGAGAGAGAGATGTGTCAGTATAATATGTTACAGTATAGTGCAGTTACAGTATAGTATGTTACAGTACAGCAGTACAGTATGTTACAGTACAGTATAGTATGTTACAGTATAGTACAGTACAGTATACGTTTTAGTATGTTACAGTATAGTATGTTACAGTATGTTACAGTATAGTATGTTACAGTATAGTACAGTATAGTATGTTACAGTAGTACAGTACTAAGTTACAGTATAGTATGTTACAGTACAGTATGTTACAGTATAGTATGTTACAGTACAGTACAGTATAGTATAATATGTTACAGTACAGTACAGTACAGTATGTTACAGTATAGTATGTTACAGTATAATATGTTACAGTACAGTATGTTACAGTATAGTATGTTACAGTACAGTACAGTACAGTATGTTACAGTATAGTATGTTACAGTATAGTACAGTATGTTACAGTATAGTATGTTACAGTATAGTACAGTATGTTACAGTATAGTATGTTACAGTACAGTACAGTACAGTATGTTACAGTATAGTACAGTACAGTATGTTACAGTATAGTATGTTACAGTACAGTACAGTACAGTATGTTACAGTATAGTATGTTACAGTACAGTACAGTACAGTATGTTACAGTATAGTATGTTACAGTACAGTACAGTACAGTATGTTACAGTATAGTATGTTACAGTATAGTACAGTACAGTATAGTATGTTACAGTACAGTACAGTACAGTATGTTACAGTATAGTATGTTACAGTACAGTACAGTACAGTATAGTATGTTACAGTACAGTACAGTACAGTATGTTACAGTATAGTATGTTACAGTACAGTACAGTACAGTATGTTACAGTATAGTATGTTACAGTATAGTACAGTATAGTACAGTATGTTACAGTATAGTATGTTACAGTACAGTACAGTACAGTATGTTACAGTATAGTATGTTACAGTACAGTACAGTAAGTATGTTACAGTATAGTACAGTATAGTATGTTACAGTATAGTATGTTACAGTATAGTACAGTACAGTATAGTATGTTACAGTATAGTACAGTATAGTATGTTACAGTATAGTATGTTACAGTACAGTATAGTATGTTACAGTATAGTACAGTACAGTATGTTACAGTATAGTATGTTACAGTACAGTACAGTACAGTATAATATGTTACAGTACAGTATGTTACAGTATAGTATGTTACAGTACAGTACAGTACAGTATGTTACAGTATAGTATGTTACAGTATAGTACAGTATGTTACAGTATAGTATGTTACAGTACAGTACAGTACAGTAGTATGTTACAGTACAGTACAGTACAGTATGTTACAGTATAGTATGTTACAGTATAGTACAGTATGTTACAGTATAGTATAGTATGTTACAGTATGTTACAGTATAGTACAGTATGTTACAGTATAGTCAGTACAGTATGTATAGTATGTTACAGTATAGTACAGTAGTATAGTATAGTATGTTACAGTATAGTACAGTATGTTACAGTATTAAGTAGGGTTGAGTTTTTTTTTTTTTTTTTTTTTTTTTTTTTTTTTTTTTTTTTTTTTTTTTTTTTTTTTTTTTTTTTTTTTTTTTTTTTTTTTTTTTTTTTTTTTTTTTTTTTTTTTTTTTTTTTTTTTTTTTTTTATTTTTTTTTTTTTTTTTTTTTTTTTTTTTTTTTTTTTTTTTTTTTTTTTTTTTTTTTTTTTTTTTTTTTTTTTTTTTTTTTTTTTTTTTTTTTTTTTTTTTTTTTTTTTTTTTTTTTTTTTTTTTTTTTTTTTTTTTTTTTTTTTTTTTTTTTTTTGTTTTTTTTTTTTTTTTTTTTTTTTTATTTCTTTTTTTTTTTTTTTTTTTTTTTATTTTTTTTTTTTTTTTTTTTTTTTTTTTTTTTTTTTTTTTTTTTTTTTTTTTTTTTATTTTTTTTTTTTTTTTTTTTTTTTTTTTTTTTTTTTTTTTTTTTTTTTTTTTTTTTTTTTTTTTTTTTCTTTTTTGTCTAGTATAGTATGTTACAGTATAGTACAGTACAGTATGTTACAGTATAGTATATGTTACAGTATTAGTACAGTACAGTATAGTATAGTATGTTACAGTATAGTACAGTACAGTATAGTATAGTATGTTACAGTATAATATGTTACAGTACAGTATGTTACAGTATAGTATGTTACAGTATAGTACAGTACAGTATGTTACAGTATAGTATGTTACAGTACAGTACAGTATGTTACAGTATAGTATGTTACAGTATAGTACAGTACAGTATGTTACAGTATAGTATGTTACAGTATAGTACAGTATGTTACAGTACAGTACAGTACAGTAGCAGATGCTTTGTTTAGTTAACTTTGCCAAAGACACCAAAACGTATTGAGTGAACACAAGTGTATCTCAAAGACACTCTGTTTTTAAACACACGGGTAAACAAACGCATCAGGTTCGCAAATAACAGCCGATCACGAGACTTAAATACTTGGAGATAAACGTCATCGCTCACAGCTGGTTCCTCATGACGAGACATTGAACCGTATGGCGCAGCGTAGCATCGAAGCGCCTTATCCCTGAGAACTGTTGTCGATAAGGAGATCGGCTTTATGGTCACACTGGGTCAAATCCCCTCTTCTCTAATCCCCCTCGTTTGCCGCCCGTGATATGGCGTGAGAAGGGGGCCGGCGTGATCACGTATTATCCCGTATAAACCTGTGTTGTGTGTGTGTGTGTGTGTGTGTGTGTGTGTGAGCGCTTCCCGCCGTCGTTCTCCCGGCTGGAAGTGAAGGACCGAGGAGAGCATATGTTCCTCCTCAAGTCTTACTCCGGCTCTCTTTCGTTTTGCGCTTACACCGAAGAAACCTCAATTTCCCGAGAGAGGAATCCAGCGTTGCCTACCGGTACAAAGGTTGCCAGGTTGGGCTCGACAGCATGCAATGACAATCATAGCCTCACCGATGCGTCTATATCGCCAACTATATCCTTTCTAG
>PIJE02002422.1:56135-58635 GCA_002895965.2 Coryphaenoides rupestris | reverse complement strand
TCTTCAGTTACATTGATGCAGAAACACTAGACCGGCCCTGGGCCCGGAGTTCTGTGCTTTATTTCGTTTCTTTATTTCATTTCTTTCTCAACTTAAAGGGCTCCCTGTGTCTGAACCAATGAAACGAAACAAACAGACTATTTATATTTATATTCTATTTGTCTATTTGTCTATTTGTCTATTTGTCTATATTTCTCATTCCTAAAAGAACCAAAATGAAAAAAACGTCTCTTTTTTGTCGTGGACGAGGTTATGAATTATTATTTTCGGGACATTTGGTCAGACGCTTTTATCCAAAGCGACGTACAAAGAGTACATTTGTTGAAGGAGAGACAGCAATATATCACTGTGGTACATAAAGATAAGAATAGAGAGCACACGTGTCATTCTGAGTTACCAACATTACATTACCAACATCTAAGAACATAAAATATGCTAAACAATGCTGAGTACTATTAATAATGCGTACAAACACGTAAGTTACGTAAAGTACACTTCAGTAGAAGTACATAAGTATTGGCGTCAAAATATATACCGAGTAAGTACCAAACGTAAAGGTAGTCATCGTTATGCAGAACGAACGAACGGCCCATTTCAGAATAATAATAATAATAATATTAATATAAATTATATTAGTGGACGAGCGCTCACAGAAAAACATGTTTATGAGGCAAAGTAACCGACAATGTTCCACCGCTGTCCAACTTAAGAAATAAGGTGCAGTAATTTATATTGGTCTCTCATACCCAACGCCGTCGACGTTGTCCGTGTGTGTGTTGTGAGCATAGTCAGCGCGTCCAAGCATTGCACGGTACCGAAGGGGCTACCCATCGTCCCTCTCTCTCTCCCTCTCCCCTCCACCTCTCTCTCCTCCACTCTCCTTCTCTTCTCTCTCTCCATCTCTCTCTTCTCTCTCTCTCTCTCTCTTCTCTTCTCTCTCTCCCACTCTCTCTCTCACTCTTCTCTCCCACCTCCTCCCCGACCCCACCTATGCTCGCCGCTACGACCACCGCTACCACACCACCTCTCCTCCCCCCCTCTCTCCCTCCTCTCCCTCTCTCTCTCTCTCCCTCCCTCACTCTCCCCCTCCCTCTCTCCTCTCCTCTCTCCCTCCCCTCCTTCCCTCTCTCCTCTCTCCCTCTCTCTCCCCCCCCCTCCCTCCCTCCCTCCCCCCCTCTCCCTCTCCCCCCCGCCACTTAACCATCCATATAGCAGAGAACCAGAGACCGTCCACTCTCCCGACGCCCGAGCCCGGATCGCCGCCGAGCGAGGACCAGGCTCCCGACGAACGCACTATCCCTCCTCTCAACGACTCCAACCACTCGTACTCCTGCAGTACCTTTTTGTGGGAGTAGAGCTGCACACTCCAACACACACACACACACTCATGCATGTGTGTGTGTGTGTGTGTGTGTGTGTGTATGTGTGTGTGTGTGTGTGTGCGTGTGTCTGTGTGTGTGTGTGTGTGTGTGTGTGTGTGTGTGTGTGTGTGTGTGTGTGTGTGTCTGTGCGTGTGTGTGTGTGTGTGTGTGTGTGTGTGTGTGTGTGTGTGTGTGTGTGTGTGTGTGTGTGTGTGTGTGTGTGTGTGTGTGTGTGTGTGTGTGTGTCTGTGTGTGTGTGTGTGTGTGTGTGCGTCTCTGTGTGTCTGTGTGTGTGTGTGTGTTGTGTGGTGACATCAAATCGCTGTGCTGCCGTCTGGCCCTAATTCCAAATGACAGTTTGGACGCTTGAGAATGCCCAAGTGAAATTATTAAGCGGCCGTAACAGTCAAGACGTCCCCCGACCGCCCCCCCCTCGCGCCTCACGTCAAATCCTACATCGCAGACAGGAAGTCACGCTCGCAGGCGGAGGAGGAGGAGGAGGAGGAGGAGGAGGAGTCCTGATCTGTCCTTCCTCAGTAGTGTACACATTGTATAAGGTAAAGGTGTAACTTTGAAAAGTTTGATTCTCGCGTTGAAGAATAAAAATCAGCGATGCGGACCTCCTTGTCTCTAGACCTTCCCTTAAAGGGGACATAATATTACGCCACCAGGTGTGAGTGTGATTTGCCATCGCAAGCCGTTTCACAATTGCCACGTGACTACCGTCTAGTGACATCACAAGTGGGAATGTCCACTGTCAGTAGATGTCTAGCGATACCCAGACAGATAGACTGATCTCGTCAGCATACGTCTCGGTGGACATTCCCACTTGTGATGTCACTGACGGTGTCACATGTCTGTGTGTCTGTGTGTCTGTCTGTCTGTCTGCCTTGTGTGTGTGTCTGTGTGTGTGTCTGTGTCTGTGTGTCTGTGTGTGTGTCTGTGTGTGTGTCTGTGTGTGTCTGTGTGTGTCTGTGTGTGTGTGTGTGTGTGTGTGTGTGTGTGTGTGTGTGTGTGTGTGTGTGTGTGTGTGTGTGTGTGTGTGTGTGTGTGTCTGTGTGTGTGTGTCTGTGTGTGTGTGTGTGTGTGTGTGTGTGTGTCTGTGTGTGTGTGTGTGTCTGTGTGTGTGTGTCTGTGTG
>PIJE02002422.1:23635-51135 GCA_002895965.2 Coryphaenoides rupestris | reverse complement strand
ATCTATCCACCATACTTCTAGGTGGACACTCCCACTTGTGATGTCACGTGAGACCATTCCAACCGGTTTTTGAAACCGCTTGGAATGGCTAATCACGCTCACACCTGGTGGGATAATAGGTCTCCTTTAATTGATTATCAATCAATCGATCAATTAATCTACACACACTATCCTTGCTTCATCGATCCCTCCCGATTGCGATGGAGCCCACGGGGGTAGTAGACGATATAGAACCGTTATTTACCCGATGGGGTGCCCCAGCGAGACGGCGCCCCCGTTGACGTTGACCTTGGCCGGGTCGATGTCGAGCATCTTGATGTTGGCCAGCGCCACCACGCTGAAGGCCTCGTTCACCTCCCACATGGACACGTCCTGCTTCTGGAGCCCCGCCGCCTCCAGCACCTGGGAGACAGGCAGACAGGCAGGCAGGCAGACAGGCACACACAAGTTAAACGTCTGAGAGATCAGCCCTAGAAAATCATGTTGAATTAAAAACCAAAATAAAAATCATAACAAAAACATGAAGCCACATTTTGATCTGTGATGAACAATGTCGAGAATGTCCGTATTCTCGCACAAAGTCAAGCATGTTCTCAGTGGGTGTTGGACTCCGCCAAGGTTGCCCCTTGTCACCGGTTCTGTTCGTGATCTTCATGGACAGAATCTCCAAGGCGCAGCCGAGGTGAGGAGAGTGTCCCGGTTTGGGGACCTCAGAATTGCATCTCTGCTCTTTGCAGATGATGTGGTTCTGTTGGCTACATCAGACCGTGACCTCCAGCATGCACTGGGGCGTTTTGCAGCCGAGTGTGAAGCGGTCGGGATGAGAGTCAGCACCTCCAAGTTCTGAGGCCATGGTTCTCTGCCGGAAAACGGTGGAGTGTTCCCTCCGGGTTGGGAGTGAGTTGCTGCCTCAAGCGAAGGAGTTCAAGTATCTCGGGGTCTTGTTCACGAGTGAGGGCAAAATGGAGCGGGAGATGGACCAGACTGACTGAAGTCGGTGCAGCGTCTGCAGTGATGCGGGCGCTGTACCGGTCCATTGTGGTGAAGAGGGAGCTGAGCCGGAAGGCGAAGCTCTCGATTTACAGGTCCATCTACGTTCCAACCCTCACCTATGGTCACGAGCTTGGGTAGTGACCGAAAGAATGAGATCGCGGATAACAAGCGGCCAAAATGAGTTTCCTCCGCAGGGTGGCTGGGCTCAGCCTTAGAGATAGGGTGAGGAGCTCAGACATCCGGAGGGAGCTCGGAGTAGAGCCGCTGCTCCTCCGCATCGAAGGAGTCAGCTGAGGTGTTTCGGCATCTGATTAGGATGCCCCCCGGGCGCCTCCCTTTTGGAGGTTTCCGGGCACGTCCAACTGGGAGGAGACCCCGGGGCCAGACCCAGAACTCGCTGGAGGGATTACATATCTCATCTGGCCTGGGAACACCTCGGGATCCCCCAGGAGGAACTAGAGAGTGTGGCTGGGGAGAAGGAAGCCTGGGGGGCCCTGCTTAGCCGCGACCCGACCCCGGATAAGCGGACGATAATGGATGGATGGATGGATGGATGAACATGTCTCGTTTTACTGTAAAAAGTTACAAACACGGAACAGGGCACTGACCTTGGGCACGGCGAACGCGGGAGCGATGGGGAAGTCGATCGGGGCCACAGCAGCGTCGGCGAAAGCTGAGAGGAAACAAGAATAAAATGGTAATGGATTGTATTTATCTCGCAATCATTTAGATCACGCTTTTATCCAAAGTGCTTTACAGTTGCCTCACATTCACCCATTCATACACCGACGGCGGTGGCAACCATGCAAGGTAACAACAAACGTCAGGAGCAGTTTGGGTTAGGTGGTGTCTTGCTCAGGGACACCTCGACACTTAGCTAGGAGGCGGAGCCCTGTGTGTGTGTGTGTGTGTGTGTGTGTGTGTGTGTGTGTGTGTGTGTGTGTGTTTGTGTGTGTGTGGTGTGTGTGTGTGTGTGTGTGTGTGTGTGTGTGTGTGTGTGTGTGTGTGTGTGCCTTACACACGACCCTGGCCAGCGGCGTGACATTGAGTCTCTTGGCAGCGGCGGCGGTCATGAGAAGCAGGGCGGCCGCGCCGTCGTTCAGCGTGCTGGCGTTGGCCGCCGTCACCGTGCCTACCAGACAACAAACAAAAAACGTTAGACTTAAAATGGGAAAAGGTTGCCGACAGCACCACCTAGAGGGCGGTTCGCGCCATTACCGTTCTCCTTCTGGAAGACGGCTCGCAGCTTGGAGACCTTGCTGAAGTCCACGCGCCTCCACTCCTCGTCCTCGGACACCACGAGGTCAGGCTTCCCTGGGTCACGCAACACAAATGCAGCAAACGTCGCATGTGGATCGGGAAACTGGACTACAAAAGCCCCCCAAAAAAACTACAACCGTGATGGCCGCCGCGCGCTCACCTCTCTGGGGGATGCTGACGGGCACGATCTCCTTGGCTAGCACGCCCGCCTCGTAGGCCGCCTTGCTGCGCGTGTAGGAGCCGATGGCGTAGGCGTCCTGCTCCTCCCGGGTGATGCCCGCGGTCTTAGCGGTGTTCTCTGCACAGTTACCCTGCAGGGAGAAGACAGACAGGCAGACAGAGAGAGAGACAGCGAGAGAGACAGAGACACACAGTGAAAGACAGAGAGACAGACAGACCGACAAAGGGAGACAGTCAGAGACCGACAGTGTTTATAGTCCCAGGTAGCTCAAGGTAGCCATTCTCTGATTAACTGCACTGTATATTGGTTTATTGGCGTATATAGTCATTCATTTAACGGCATGTTTGTTCATCTGTGTCAGCTTTCCTTCTGTTTATTGTCTTGTCGTCCGACTGCACTTTGTTTAAATAACACAAAACTGTTTTGTGGTTTACAGGTTATTATTTTTGGGAAATAAAAAGGGAAAAATATAAAAATATAAATAATGAGGCCCTCAGATTTGAGTTTGCCTCTGAAAAGCCTCAGAATGTCACACGGCAC
Source organism: Coryphaenoides rupestris (assembly GCA_002895965.2). Classification (NCBI taxonomy): domain Eukaryota; kingdom Metazoa; phylum Chordata; class Actinopteri; order Gadiformes; family Macrouridae; genus Coryphaenoides; species Coryphaenoides rupestris. The sequence goes on along the minus strand of PIJE02002422.1, from coordinate 48,161 downwards.
AGAGTGTGGAACGCAAAACAAACGGCGTCTGCGGGTGGGTTGTACGTAACCGCGGGCGACCCCGGCCCGGAACGTACCATGTGGAACTTGTTGTAGACGTCGGTGAGCCCGTCCTTCACGATGAGATCTTCCACCCGGACGCCGCCGTAGGTCGGGGTGTCCCTGGTCATGATGTAGGGGACGTTGGACATGCTCTCCATACCCCCCGCCACCATCACGTCCTGGAGGACACGCACACGCACAATTTCAGAGGGAAAGCATAATTGTATGTTCTTAGATGTTGGTACTGCACTCAGAATGGAACCTCTGCTCTCTTATCCCAGCTATTATGCAGGCAACCTAGCAATTATGAAACTTGTTCTATTAACCTTGTAAACCCATGAATGCTTGAAACCTGCTCTATTATTATCTTTATGTACCACAGAGATATATTGCTGTCTCCTTCAACAAATGTACTTCAACTACTGCCAAATGCCCTAAATGTGAAGGTAAATGTAAAGGTGATAATCTGTGAATGTTACAGGAGGAGGACAGACGGGGTTGTGGGGGTAGTGGTGACAGTCGGCTACCTGATGTCCACACATGAGGCTCTGAGCCGCCAGCATGATTGACTTCATTCCGGAGGCACAGACTTTGTTGATGGTGGTGGCCGGAGTTCCCAGGGTCAGACCTGGAGTCGGATGAGGACACACACACACACACACACACACACACACACACACACACACACACACACACACACACACACACACACACACACACACACACACACACACACACACCACACACACACACACACACACACACACACACACACAACACACACACACCACACACACTACAGGTCTGTGACATTGTAGGAGGGCAACAATGAACAAACAACAACCTAGCAATAGCTAGTTTCCGTTGTGGCGGATAAGAGATCTCACCAGCTCCCAGCAAGGCCTGCCTGGTCGGGGCCTGGCCCTCCCCGGCCTGCAGGACGTTGCCCATGTACACCTCCTTCACCTCCTCCACCGGGATCCCTGCGGAGAACCAGCACTTCATATGTTCACTTGTTGGCATCGCAGAGGACAAAATGGACGCCTGGTTGCTGCCACGTATGGGAAAATATTAAAGGACTGTGCGAGCGTGGTTAGCTAGTATTAGCCAAAACTGGTTTTTGAAACCGCTTGGAATGGCTAATTGCGCTCACACCTGGCGGTATAATAGGTCTCCTTTACCATTCCTAATGCACAGAGCGGTCTTAGTGCGGTCAATGGCCCTACTAGTCAGATTTGGTCTACAACAAAGATTTTCAGATATGGGAGTTTGTCTCCGTTTTGAATACATACATTGAGATATGGATAGAGATATAAATAAGATGTAGCAGAGTTCGACAGTAATGGTAGTTGGGGGGGGGGGAATTTTGGGGAATTGTGAACCAATTCCTGACCTTTGGTGGCCTTCAGTGGACACCAATATTTAACATATAGAAAGAGGGGCAGTAACTAGGTAAATGTGTACACCCAATATAAATAAATTTGCTGCGATATTAGTGATATACAGTATTAGTGGACCAGAGCCCACGCCCAGCCAACACTGCATGCGTGCAGTATGAGACAACAGCTAAACAAATCTAGATGTTGACCATGCGGTGAAAGGTTTGACTAACTGGTCAACATCACAAACAAATGTGTACCGACAAAGAACCAGAGGAACCTGAACGAAAAAACAAACAGGACATTTCACTTTTTACAACTTTTTTTCAGACAATATTTTCTGTTTCGGCAACCAACCTGCCGGCCTGGCAACCACTAGTAAAAGTTAGTGTTGAGCCCTATATCTATCTATCTATCTATCTATCTATCTATCCACACATACTGTACATATACCTGCTTTATCGATGGCTCCTCTGATTGCGATGGAGCCCAGCCTGGTGGCCGGCACCGCTGCCAGGCTGCCCCTGAAGGAGCCCATGGGGGTCCGGACCGCGCTGACGATGACCACTTCCTGCAAGCATCCGACATGAAACACGGGATTAACGCCAGCAGCAGCAGCAGCAGTCAGCTCAACTACAAGCCGGGTGGGCGGCAGTAGCTCAGGAGGTATAAGAGCGGTTGTCTGGCAACAGGAAGGTTGCTGGTTCGATCCCCGGGCTCCTCCCTCCTCCTAGCTAAGTGTTGAGGTGTCCCTGAGCAAGACACCACCTAACCCTAACTGCTCCTGACGTGTTGGTTGTTACCTTGCATGGTTGGCACCGCCGTCGTGGGTGAATTTGAGGCAATACTGTAAAGCACTATATAAATGCAATCCATTTACCATTTACAAGCAGCTGTTCCAGTCAGGGTTCCCCCAGTACTCACATTGAGGGAGGGCTGGGATACGTAGGTCCTGGACAGGTAGTTGCGTGCCTGTAGAGACAGAACATGCATTTTAATGGATCCACGGCTCCAACATACATACATGCCTGCACCACGTCCATAAATGAAATGACCTCAAAGTCCGACAGTTTTTGTTTACATACACGCTCACACACACACATACAGTCACTCACACACACACACACACACACACACAGTCACACACACACTTGTGGTGTTTGCATTTCCATGGAAGTTTTCTGCACATGAATGACACATTTGACATTTGGGGACATGAGTCTAAAGTGTGTGTGTGTGTGTGTGTGTGTGTGTGTGTGTGTGTGTGTGTGTGTCTCTGTCGGTCTGTGACTGTGTCTATGTGTGTGTATGTGTGTCTATGTGTGCATGTGTGTGTGTCTATGTGTGACTATGTGTATGTGTGTGTGACTGTGTGTGTGTGTGTGTGAGAGAGAGACTGTGCGTGTGTGTGTGTGTGTGTGTGTGAGTGTGAGAGACTGTGTGTGTGTGTGTGTGTGTGTGTGTGAGAGACTGTGTGTGTGAGTGTGTGTGTGTGACTGTATGTGTGTGTGTCTATGTGTGTGTGTGTCTATATGTGACTGCGTCTATGTGTGTGTGTATGTGTGTGTGTGTGTGTGTGTGTCTGACTGTGTGTGTGTCTATATGTGACTGTGTGTGTCTATATGTGACTGTGTGTGTGTCTATATGTGAATGTGTGTGTGTGTGTGTGTGTGTGTGTGTGTATGTGACTGTATGTGTGTGTGACTGTATGTGTGTGTGTGACTGTGTGTGACTGTGTCTAAGTTCACCACCATAACCTCGACTGTGTTGAAGGGCGACCGTTAGCAAGTTGCTGTTGTTAGCAAGGCGGCTGACAAAAACACCTTTAATATGTCGACATTGATCCCCCAAAAATCGATCGTTATCAGTCACTCAGTCACTCACCAGCTGGGTGCACAGGCGGGACCGCAGGGTCGAGAGTCCGCCGGGTGACATCATGCTGCTGCCGGCTGCCTAATAAACACGAGAGGAGGAGGAAGGTGGGGAGGAAGGTCGTCGTTGTCGTCGTCGTCTGGCTGCTGTTCCCGCTGACGACACACGCCCCCTTGCTGCTGTGTGATTGGACGACCACACAGAGAGCGGCCGGCCCCGCCCCTATGGTCGTCCAATCACACAGCAGCAAGGGGGGGGGGGGCGTGTGTTCCCGTGAAGCCCGGGAACCGCGTTGCATTGTGGCTCTTGTAGTTGTTTTTTTCTTGTTTTTTTGAGAGTACAATTCAGAGAATATATTACAACAAAACAAATGTATATTTATATATAATATTTTGATATATGGCTATTGTAGTTTTATATTGATCCTCAACCATGAGAGTATAATTCAGAGAAAATATATTAAAAAAAAATATATAAAAAAATATAAAAAATAAATATTTACACATATACACAATATTTTGTTATATATATAATATATTTTTCCAAAAGCATGTCATATAATTTGATTTTAAAGGTTGTATTAGTAATTCACTACATTACATTGTAAATCTGTTATATAATTTTTTATTACATTTACATTTAGGGCATTTGGCAGACGCTTTTATCCAAAGCGACTTACAAAGAGTACATTTGTAGAAGGAGAGGCAGCGATATATCACTGTGGTACCTGAAGATAAGAATAGAGCTGTTTTATATATTATTTTATTTTTATTATTCTACTGTTTCTTTCTCTATTGTTTTATTCTATCGCTATGCAACCCGCCACAAGAATTTCCTTCTGGATTAATATAAAGTTCTATCTTATCTTATCTTATCTTTTCTTATCTTATCTTAAAAAAAAAAAGAAGACTAAAATGGCAGCTTGGGGCCCCTGGTGGCTTTGGGGGCCCGATGCAACCGCATGGTCGGCATATAGTAAGAAACGGCGACGACATCGAGGCCTTCCTGAGTGTACGGCGTGGTGGCCGACAAACGAACGAAAAGAACCCAACAGAAGCGTCGGAAGCCGGTTTCCCACGCATTTCGGAAGAACCATACACAGAAGGCCTTACACTACACAGAAGCTTACCTGTGTGTGTGTGTGTGTATGTGTGTGTGTGTGTGTGTTTTGGAAGTGCTATGCAAGAGCGGGTGAAAGTCCCTGGAGCGCCATCATGTGTGATTGGCTGATAAAACATTCCGTAAAAACGTCGGAGCAAGTCTGACCCCCCGTTCAGATATACAACCAAGATGGCTTGTATAGATAGTCCGCTTGAGGAGAGACAGTTTGAAATGATGAGAATGTCTCTCCTGTCTGTGTGGTGACATAATATGACTTTTTACGATTTACTGTCATGAGTTGCATTGATGCTGTAGCTTCAAACACGATTAATACTGATTAATATTTAAATGTGCTATAAGCGCTATCATTTGAGTGAAATTGGTTAGAAATTGCATTGCGTAACAATCCGAGTGAAGTGCACTCGTCTCTATGAGAATGTCTGGTCAGAGTTGACTGCACGCCTCCCTCTATATACAGTAAGCCAACTTCGATTTTGGACCGCTCCAGGCTAACTTCTGACCAATCAGGGAAGAGGGAATCTATTTTATCTGTCTGTGACCTCACAACTAGTATCTCTAATCGCTATTACTTTACTATTACTTTACTCATATCTACTTGGTGGTTGGTTGAAACTTTGAAATACAGACAATGAACAAGATATTACATTGAAAGGTCTTTATTGCTCTTTGAATCTTTCATACATAGTACAAATGAATACAAATTAAGAATAGTCAAAATTATTTTTTGCATAAATACAGACATCTGCTACGAAAATTACGAGATCTCTAATAATACAAATATTCCAATATCGTACATGCAAATGAACACATTCACGGTACATTCACTCTTAATGCCATTGGTTTGTAAACACAACATGGGGTCGGACGCTTCTAGTAGTTGGTGCATCGCAGGAAGTAGTTGTTCCTCAGGACGCGGTACAGGATTGAGCTGCGCAGGCTGTACTCAAACATGCGGGGCCCGCTGTAAATGTAGGTGTAACCTGGGGGGGACGGCAACACAGCATTAGGTGGGTCGCAAGGCGGTACGATAGACAAAAAAACCGGGATCGAACCAGCAACCTTCCTGTTGCCAGACAACCACATTTACCTCCTGAGCTACTGCTGCCCATGCTAATGGTTTAGTAACTGGACTATTAATAGTCTAGTAACTCGACTATTAGAGCCAGACTCTAGTTCCAGTGGTCTACTGATATGAAATGTTACTGTCTGGGAATAACAAGGAAGGTCATTTGGACAGACAGACGGAGAACAGACAACGGCGTCGTGGAGACTCACCTCTGTACTGGAACGCGGCGGTCACCTCACTGGTGTGTCCTGGGAGGAGGCTGTCTACGCGCTTGGGGTATCCGGAGTCCATGGTTCGTCTCGCCTCATTGTAGCTGTGGCAAAAACACCAAGTGTGAGCGAAACGGTCATTCACGGCTCGTAAAACATCGCGGACGGGGGCGGAGATAAGGTCCTCGTATTCGCGAGTGAGTCAGTTTACAGTATAAGGTCTACATCCGTCCACAGGTGTACCGTAGTTGTTTTGTTATTACCTGTAGTACTCGTCTCCCACGAAGAACAAGGTCCTACGCTTTAGCGTGTCGTAAAGGGCGGCGTTGACCTTCTTGACCCCCCTGGGCAGACCGAAGCTGCTCAGGCTCTTGGGGTAGCCGCGCACCAGATTGTAGCCAGAGAAGGCCCAGACCTTACGACCTGGAGACACATGGGGAAAAGACACAGGGTTAGCATGGGTGGAAGCGTTCTTCTTCTTTTTCAAGTGCTATAAAACTGTGTTGTTTTTTTGGTTTGTTTCCAAACTGTGTCTGTACCTTTGAAGAGGTAGATTCTGTTGCTCTGCTTGCTCTCGTACGCGGCGTCGATGTTGGTGGGGGCGTTGGGCCAGTANGGTCGGACGCTTCTAGTAGTTGGTGCATCGCAGGAAGTAGTTGTTCCTCAGGACGCGGTACAGGGTTGAGCTGCGCAGGCTGTACTCAAACATGCGGGGCCCGCTGTAAATGTAGGTGTAACCTGGGGGGGACGGCAACACAGCATTAGGTGGGTCGCAAGGCGGTACGATAGACAAAAAAACCGGGATCGAACCAGCAACCTTCCTGTTGCCAGACAACCACATTTACCTCCTGAGCTACTGCTGCCCATGCTAATGGTCTAGTAACTGGACTATTAATAGTCTAGTAACTCGACTATTAGAGCCAGACTCTAGTTCCAGTGGTCTACTGATATGAACTGTTACTGTCTGGGAATAACAAGGAAGGTCATTTGGACAGACAGACGGAGAACAGACAACGGCGTCGTGGAGACTCACCTCTGTACTGGAACGCGGCGGTCACCTCACTGGTGTGTCCTGGGAGGAGGCTGTCTACGCGCTTGGGGTATCCGGAGTCCATGGTTCGTCTCTCCTCATCGTAGCTGTGGCAAAAACACCAAGTGTGAGCGAAACGGTGATTCACGGCTCGTAAAACATCGCGGACGGGGGCGGAGATAAGGTCCTCGTATTCGCGAGTGAGTCAGTTTACAGTATAAGGTCTACATCCGTCCACAGGTGTACCGTAGTTGTTTTGTTATTACCTGTAGTACTCGTCTCCCACGAAGAACAAGGTCCTACGCTTTAGCGTGTCGTAAAGGGCGGCGTTGACCTTCTTGACCCCCCTGGGCAGACCGAAGCTGCTCAGGCTCTTGGGGTAGCCGCGCACCAGATTGTAGCCAGAGAAGGCCCAGACCTTACGACCTGGAGACACATGGGGAAAAGACACAGGGTTAGCACGGGCGGAAGCGTTCTTCTTCTTTTTCAAGTGCTATAAAACTGTGTTGTTTTTTTGGTTTGTTTCCAAACTGTGTCTGTACCTTTGAAGAGGTAGATTCTGTTGCTCTGCTTGCTCTCGTACGCGGCGTCGATGTTGGTGGGGGCGTTGGGCCAGTAATTGGTGATGAGGCTCTGCTGTGGCCGGCTGCTCTGTGGGTAGCTGCGCCATAAGAAACTGCAAAACAACAACAACAACAACAACAACAATGAAAAAGTGTATGCGGATTTAGCGGAAGATCACGTCGAGAAATGAAGGCTTGTCTTGTCTCGTGCGTGCTTTGGGAACGATCTCTACCTGCCCTTGAAGAACAACATCTCTCCCCTCAGGGTGGTGACAGCGTCCAGCGTCATGGAGGTGTCGCAGGCGTCGGGGGTGGTGGGTTGGGGGGTGGGGGTTCACATTGGTGTTGGCACCTACGAGGACATGCGTGGTCAAACAAACACGTCAGTCGGGACATTGTTCATTCTGACGCCTGTTTGCAGACAAATCCCACTAAAAACGGCTGCGATTGGAGCATGGGTTCCCGAACTGTCTTTGAACCCTTCGTTCGTTAAATGAATTGCATTTATATCGCACTTTTACCCAAAGCTCTTCACAGTATTGCCTCACATTCACCCATTCATACACCGACGGCGGTGCCAACCATGCAAGGTAACAACCAACACGTCAGGAGCAGGTAGGGTTAGGTGGCGTCTTGCTCAGGGACACCTCGACACTTAGCTAGGAGGGGGAGGAGCCCGGGGATCGAACCAGCAACCTTCCTGTCGCCAGACAACCGCTCTTATACCTCCTGAGATACTGCCGCCCCCCACGTTAAACCCTACATCCGTTAAAAAAAGCACAACTCCTCACGTTTGCTAGCTTTTTGTGGGGGGAATACAGGGAGGGAGAGCCATCCTAGTTCAACAAGTAGCACTACAGTAATACAACGTGTAATTAATTAAGTAGTTACATAATCCGTCCACTGACCGTAAATGCTTTGGATGCCATTGACGTCGTCGCGGGGCAGGTTGAACGTGTTGGGGTTCTTGTAGATGTAGTTGGGGTACATGAGCGCTCCAGGGTCATCGGAGTGGGACAGGCCCAGGGAATGTCCGAACTCGTGGGCGGCGACCAGGAACAGAACAAAACCTGAAAAATAGTCCAAATAATAATATGAAGATATGAAATGACGAGAGACTGGCTGTATTGATCTTGATGTGAACGTGTCATGGTGGCATGTCTTGTCGACAAACACACACACACACACACACACACACACACATACACACACACTGTCACCGTGTGGCGAGCGCACCTCTGTTCGAGCTGTAGGTGAAGGTCTCATCCTCGTCGAAGTGAGCGTCGCCGCCGATGCCGGGGGACGGGGCGAAGGCGTGGGCGAGGGTGCCGCCCGGGCCGTCGAAGGGGTAGTAGTCACCGTGCGCTGTCAACACAAGAACAAGAACACTTTAACGTCGGGTAGATATATATATACGTACAAAAACGAGATGATTGGAGAAGTCCTGCGATAGATGGTAAATGGATTGCATTCATGTCGCGCTTTTATCCAAAGTGCTTCACAGTGTTGCCTCACATTCGCCCATTCATACACCGACGGCGGTGCCGACCATGCAAGGTAACAACCAACACGTCAGGAGCAGTTAGGGATAGATAGACGGCGTGCGTGCGTGCGTGTGCGTGTGTAACAACGTAAATGTGTGTGAAGCCAACACAACACTTACATTGCCGGCCGAAGGACACCATGATGTCGGCGGTGCCGCTGGAGATCCTGCGGAACGTGAGAGGCGTGACTTTGGCCCACACGTCGAACGCCCTGGCGATGGAGTCGTCAACCTCCGCCCGGGACATGTCTGGAGTGTAGTTCTCAATCCTATGGGGGTAGGAGATAAATACATACATAGTTGAGCATTTATATCGCACTTTTATCCAAAGCACTTTCGAGTCTTGCCTCACATTCACCCATTCATACACCGACGGCGGCGGTGCCAACCATGCAAGGTAACAACCAACACGTCAGGAGCAGTTAGGGTTAGGTGGTGTCTTGCTCAGGGACACCTCCACACTTAGCTAGGAGGAGGGGGAGGAGCCCGGGGATCGAACCAGCAACCTTCCTGTTGCCAGACAACCGCTCTAATACCTCCTGAGCTACTGCCGCCCCTAATCAAATCTAATCTTTTCCTAATCTCCCCCCCCCCCCCCCCCCCACACACACACACAGATAGAGACAAGATGGCGGTCCTGCATGTCTACTAGCTCAAACTGTGGTATATTACTGCTGCTGCCAGGGTCATGCGTTCGATTCCCTCAGGTGTCAACCATGCTGAGAATGTGTGCAACTCGCGGTCTTGCAAAACATAATTGCTTTGGATAACAGAATCGTCCCAATGGTGGTTTACGGTGTGTGTGTGTGTGTGTCTGCGTTTACATGTAGGTGAGGCTCTGCGTCTTCCACTTTTGGTCACCGAAGGTGGTGAAGCTCGCCAGGTTGTTGTCGGGCACGCCGCAGCGAGCCTTCTTCATCAGTGTCACGGTCTCGCCGTCCAGCGCCCCGGTGATGCGCAGGCCGAAGAAACGCTGCATGTCGCGCAGCTTCGCCACGCGATCGTCGAGGACGCTGCGGCCCCGACTGTCACCCGACTGCTCGGTCAGGTTGAAGAACTTCTTCAGGTAGGTCTGAGAGAGAGAGAGAGAGAGAGAGAGAGAGAGAGAGAGAGAGAGAGAGAGAGAGAGAGAATTGGAATTTAACTTAATCGAAATTTAATTGAGAGAGACCTTGAGGCAAATTGAGTTTCTGCATAATAGACTTCATGGATATATTGCTTTTATTTATGCACACAAGTATTTATTATGTATAAAATGTATGTATATATTGTATATATGTATATAATATAAATAAAACAATAGTTTTTACCATGTTTGACTCTGTTTTTCACATGCAGGAGTATTTTAACAACTCAAAAGTTTTAAACGTTTTAGAGATCTTTCCAAAGTGCTGTATTTGTTTCTCAAAAGACAATTGCTAAACACCACCAGCACCAAAAAGCCAAAGGAATAAATATCGATAAAAATAATATATATATATACTGTGTATAACAAAATATCAGACTCAGAAGCGGCTTTATTGCCTTACTTTATGCAAACAAGGCATGTGCTTTTGTGCAATTGGTGCCTAACATTGAACAATAAACGTGCATAGAGTACATCTAACATAAACATCTATATTTCATAAATAAAAGACGTACCTCCGCAAAGTCTTCATCTTGACGGGTGATCTGTTCTTGCGGCTGTGCGAGCGGCACGGCGTACACCGAGGCCGCGGCCAGGCTGAGGAGGAGCATCAGGGATCTCATGTTGTCTTCTCTCAGAGGACTTGTTGTGAGGTTGTGAGTTGAGAGCCGCCTTATATACACTCGGGGGGGGGGGGGGGCTGGGCCGCGTGGTGGTGGTTGAGCAACGCCGGCCTTCCTCCTGAGTCACCCGGTGAGGAAACCTTCCCTTTATGGACACTGGAGGAAGTTAGGAAAAGAACCTCAGCCAAGCACAAGGAGAAGAAAAAACTTTCCACGTCATAAACTGCGTGGGGATATAAGTGTGCGGTTGAACAAGATTGACTGGTGAACAAGGCATTCACAAGTTAAGATAACTGAGATACAATTAGTAATATATTCTGTTTATATCATTAAATATTGTATATTTTCAGTGTCTAGTCATACAATAATTTTTTCAGCGACTAGGACAAGGGTGGCCAACCAGTCAGAGACGAAGAGCCAATTTTTTTTACTGTGTCACTGCAAAGAGCCACATCATACACACATGAACATCTCCCCATCTCTTCCTCTCACACACACCAAAAATATCTCTTAGTCTTATCTAGTTAATTCGGGGGTGCTCCGAATTAACGGAGCACCCCCCCCCCCCCCATCAGAACCGCGAATTAACGGACCCCCCCCCCCCCCCCCTACCGCTTAGAAGAGATGAAAACAAGAGGTGACGCAACATTTACACGATTGCGCAATAATTTCGGAAAACTATTGTCTTTTTTGAACAAACAACAAGCATTTTAATTAAAATATGGCTGCGGCGGGGAGCGCCATAGTACGGCGCCAACCGACATTTTCTTTCATTTCTGAAAAAGACGCGGGTTCGAATCTCATCTGTGGCGCTAACATTTACTTTTTTTTTTTTTTTATTCCAATGTGACCACTTTGACAACTTCTCTGTCTGTAAATGACCATGTCAACAGATCATATGCATTACTGTCTTACTGGTTTCACACACACACACACACACAGGCGTGCATGCACACACACACACACACACACACACACATGGGTGACGGAAAGAAATCAGATCAAATGTATCACAAAATAATTTGAGAGAATGTATTTTAAATACTTAAAATACGAAATCATTTTATTCTCAAATAAGACAAGAACCTTCTTCATTGGGTTTACGACGACTCCACGGTGGCTCATATAACCCATAACCTGCCTATCACCGTCTCTGGCCAGATTTACTTTGGTAAGTAGCTCAGGGTGACACATCCTACCGGCTCCAGCTCGCTCCTTGTGAACTGCTTGGAAAAATAGGAAAGAAGCTGCTCTGGTGCACCGTGGTACCGGCCTCACGGTAAGGTTACGGTTACGCAGTAAGTTGTTTGTTTCTTTGACTCTGTTTTCCCTGCAGCCTCATTCCTTTGTGCTGTACGCCCGAGATCAACCCCTCCAGAGCGGAGATCCCTCGGGCGAGCATGGATTCCGGGAAGACGGCGGGTCGACATGTTGCCTCTTGCGCCGTAGGTATGACCGCTGTTAGCTGTAAGTTGCTGCTAAACGCTACCACATGACTACACTGCATATGGAGAGAGAGAGAGACCCTTCTGGTGAGCAGCATTTAGAACAGATTTATTACCAAAATTAGTCATCATTGATCCCAGGTTACAAGTTGCAATTAAGCTCATTATCAGTCTGGGTTATTGATTTAAGATAAGATAAGATGGATAAAACTTTATGAATCCAGGAGGATATTCTTGTGCCAGAGGTTGCATAGCAATAGAATAATAAACAATAGAATAGAAAACAATAGAATAATACAACTAAAATAACTAATACTAATTTACAAATTTGCAGTGTTTTTAGCCAAAAGAAAATATAAAAATACACGGAAGATATTCGGTCAGCAAAACAAAAAGGTTGGTATCGTACAACAGTACAGTAACACACTGAAATAGTACAAAAGGTGGTTTATTTAGCATAAAATACAACAAACAAACAAACATGAAATCATTCAGGTGTGTCATCATTCCTGACTGTTTTAGTGGAAGCAGAGCCATGCTTACTGATCAATTGCTCAATGATTTTCTCAGATTCAAATTGGCAAACGAGCCAAACATCGCATCATTAATAACGACCTTTGACATGAATCACACACCAGCTGAAGGACCGGACGTCATGATGACAACACGCTGTGTGTGCTCACGTGTTAATGTTGTCACTTTGACCACTTCTCTGTCTGTAAATGACCATGACAACAGATCATATGCATTACTGTCTTACTGGTTTCACACACACACACACACACACACACACACACACACACACACACACACACACACACACACACACACACTCAGGCGTGCACACACACACACACACACAGGCGTGCATGCACACACACAGCTAATTTATATTTTATATATTACCGCTGGGTAGCTTCACCCTGGGGACCAGTAAAGCATCATTGATAATAATATCAGAAATTATGTATTGATAATATTTTGTGTTGTTCATTAATTAATTAGCAAAGTAGCTCGTAACTAAAGCTGATAAATGAAGTGGAGTAAAAAGAAAGAACTGTTTTGCTCTGAGATGTATGGTGGAGTAGAAGTATAAGAAGTATCAGAAAATAGAAATAATCACCTTATAAGTACCTTAAGTACCTTATATTGGTAGAACAGTACTTGCGACACAACCTGCTGATCTGACCAATCACATTCGAGACACGTCCGCTGTCGTCCTATCACGTGAGCGACAGAGGTTGGTATTCTTATCTTGGAACTGAGTCATGAATATATCTATATATATATATATATATATATATATATATATATAAACTAGCCCTATCTTACTCTGTGTTATCAAGTATCTACAATCTGTTGTAGAAGAAGGCAGCATAGTATTCTGCTGTTGGTAAGTGGAGAAACAGAATCAGTGTTCTATTTCTGAGCTATTCTTATAGATGAACTGGTAGAGCCATTTTCTTAAAAGCTAATCCTGTAGCAGGACTGGTAGAGGTATTGATCTTAAACTACCTGTAGCAGTGTTGGTATTTTACTTAAACTAACATTGTAAAGTAACCTATTGCAGTGTTGGTTTTACTTGAAACTAATCTTGTAACAGGACTGGTAGAACTATTTCTCGTAAACTAACCTATTGCAGTGTTGGTTTTACTTGAAACTAATCTTGTAGCGTTGGTAGAGGTATCTATCGTAAAGTAACTTGGATAACAGTGTTGGTTTGTTGGGGTAGTGTTGGTAAAAAGGAACCTTGTTGTAGTATTGTTGGCAGAGATATTGGTCAAATTCACTTATTACAGAGTTGTTGTTGCAAACTTGATCATTAGCATATTAAGAGGTGGACACGCCCAGGGATAATCACCCAGTTTTGGGCATTCAGCTGTAGTCAATTGAGGTAACGACAAGGAGGAGCTTAACCCTGCATGAGCCCCCCTTGTGCACTTTGCTACTAATACAGAGCTAGTAACTTAGCGTCAGCTGTAGCGTCAGGCCCTGCGAACGAAGACCCAGAACAAAGACAAGGGAGTCATTCTGCGGGAGTCAGAACACAGACCCAGTCAGGCCCTGCGAACGAAGACCCAGAACAAAGACAAGGGAGTCATTCTGCGGGAGTCAGAACACAGACCCAGTCAGGCCCTGCGAACGAAGACCCAGAACAAAGACAAGGGAGTCATTCTGCGGGAGTCCCAGAACAAAGACAAGGGAGTCATTCTGCGGGAGTCCGTCCAGGGAGTCCTACAGCTACAGGTTAGTCCTTCACCTTCCCTCCTCCTGTGCTAGACATGTGCCGACAGTCCATTACAGTCTGGACATCTTACCGCGGCAGATGTCACCGGGTCCTCTTGGCGACTTCTTCGATGAGATGGATGCCCTCCTCAGCTGTTTTCCTGAAGATGGCACCCCACTTGTCGTTCTGGGCAACTTCAACATCCAGCCAGAGAAGTTACAATCACCCGAATTCATCAACTTCTTCGCCACATTCGGTTTGGCGCTTACTCCTTCTCCTTCCACCCACAGAGCCGGGAACCAACTTGACCTTGTCTTCACAAGGTCCTGCGCCACTTCGGCACTCTCTGTTACCCCCCTCCCTGTGTCTGATCACCATTTTGTTGCTTTCTCCCTCCCCCTAAAATCTCCCACCTCCCTACCTGCTACGCCTCACATCGTCACCGCCCGTAGGAACCTGAAAACTCTCTCTCCCTCTACTCTCTCTGCAACTGTCCTCTCCTCACTACCTCCCCCCAACAATTCTCCCTCTTGTCAGTAGAGGAAGCGTCCTCCACTCTGACTTCTTCTCTCTCCTCATCCTTCGACTCACTCTGTCCACTTATCTCCAGACCAGCACGAGCCTCTCCTCCACCTCCCTGGCTGTCCGAAACTCTGCGGGCTCATAGAACAGAGTTGCGGACAGCTGAGAGAAAATGGAGAAAATCTGACTCTGCTGATGATCTCTCTCACCACCTCCACTTCCTCTCATGTTTCACCTCTACTGTGTCAGCAGCCAAATCTGCCTTCTATCTTACAAAGATCAACTCTTCCGCCTCCAACCCCAGGAAACTTTTTTCCATGTTCTCCTCCCTCCTCAACCCTCCCTCCCCTCCTCCTCCCTCCTCCCTCTCAGCAGATGACTTTGCCACCTACTTTACAAAGAAGGTGAAGGACATTACCTCCTCTTTCACCCCTGCTTCTTCCCTCACTCCCCCTTCACCCACCCCTACCAGCCTTACCTGCTTTAACCCCCTCTCCTCTGAAGAAGTCAACAGGCTTGTGACATCCAACCATGCCACCACCTGCCCCCTTGACCCAATCCCGTCCTCTCTTCTCCAAGACATCTCGGGCGACATCCTTCCCTTCCACACCACCCTAACTAACACCTCCATCACTTCAGGCCTGTTTCCGACTGCCTTCAAGACCGCCAGAATCAAGCCACTCCTTAAAAACCCACCCTGGACACCACCGACGTCCGACACTACAGACCCGTGTCTCTCCTATCATTCCTCTCCAAAACCATAGAACGTGCTGTCTCCACCCAATTATCATCCTATCTCTCCGAGAACAACCTGCTCGACCCTCATCAGTCAGGCTTCAAAGCGGCGCACTCCACGGAGACGGCCCTGCTTGCAGTATCAGAGTCCCTTCGCGACGCCAGAAGCTCTTCCCTCTCATCCGTGCTCATCCTCCTTGACCTGTCCGCCGCTTTCGACACAGTGAACCACCAGATTCTCCTCTCCACCCTGGCAGAGCTTGGCATCACTGGAACTGCGTTATCCTGGTTCACCTCCTACCTGACAGATCGCACTTATCAGGTCACATGGAATGGCTCCCTGTCCAGACCCTGCACCCTTGACACCGGAGTACCCCAAGGCTCAGTACTGGGACCCCTTCTGTTTTCTTTATACATTAGATCTCTCGGCTCTGTAATCACATCCCACGGCTTCTCCTACCACTGCTATGCTGATGACACCCAACTGTTTCTCTCCTTCCCCCCCTCAGACACCCACATCGCAACACGCATCGCAAAATGCCTGGCCGACATCAGCAGAGGGACGACCGCCAACCACCTGAAGCTCAACCTCGACAAGACTGAGCTTCTCTTCATACCGGGTAAAGACTGCCCTCAGATGGACCTACTTGTCACCATCGAGGACATCGAAGTCTCCCCTGCACCCACGGCAAGGAACCTTGGTGTGGTATTGGATGACCAGCTGTCCTGCAACGCCAACATTACCTCTGTGGCCCGATCTTGTAGAATTGCTCTCTACAACATCCGCAAGATCCGGCCCTTCCTCACACGTGAAGCAGCGCAGATCCTGGTCCAAGCGCTCGTTATCACTCGTCTCGACTACTGCAACTCTCTCCTGGCTGGACTCCCCGCCTCAACAATCAAGCCCTTACAACGCATCCAGAACGCAGCAGCACGCCTCGTGTTCAACCTACCTAAATTCTCCCATGTAACCCCCCTCTTCCGCAACCTCCACTGGCTCCCGGTAATCGCTCGCGTTCGATTCAAGACATTGGTACTGACTTTCATGGCTGTCAACGGAACCGCCCCTACCTACCTCCAAAAATGTGTCCGACCCTACGCCCCAGCCCGAGCACTCCGCTCGGCAAATTCTGCCAAACGACTGGTACCGCCTTCACTAAAAACAGCCAAACATCGCTCTTCCAAGTCCCAACTCTTCACGGTTCTGGCTCCGCAGTGGTGGAATGAGCTCCCGGCTCATGTCAGGACGGCCGAGTCGCTCGCCAGCTTCCGCAAGAGACTCAAGACCCACCTGTTCAGAGTTCACCTGGACTCTACATAACACCCCCCAGCACTAACCTGCGTGTTTATATGTCTTAACACTTATTAATGGCACTTAGCATTGTTGTTCGTTCTCAGATGTTGTATCATGCTTAGAATTGCACGCCTGCTCAGCTACTTATGCAGGCAACTTGGCAATTATGAAACTCGTTCTATTCGTCTCGTAAATAGGAATGCTCGAAAACAGCTCTATTCTTATCTTCAGGTACCACAGTGATATATTGCTGCCTCTCCTTCAACAAATGTACTCTTTGTAAGTCGCTTTGGATAAAAGCGTCTGCCAAATGCCCTAAATGTAAATGTAAATGTATCAGGCGGTGTAAATCAGTCACCCAGGAGAATGACATCATTGTTTTTCATCCGCTTCCTGCCCTTCTTGCCAGGCTGGCTGCTTGGCTTCCGATTCAGACTGGAGGATCGCTAACTTAGCACCTAGTGTAGTCTACACATAGGTATACTATGGTATATTATACAGTATATTATATTTATATCCAGTAGGTGTATTATATAGTATATTCTAGTGTATTCTTATATAGTATATTCTCACTACTACTGTACTGAATATCTTACCTATATTTTATTCACTGTACATTTGTAAATGTATTATTTTATTATTCTATTGTTATTCTTATGTTAGGTTTAGGGTTAGCAACCTCTGGCACAAGAATTTCCTTCGGGATGAATAAAGTTCTATCAAAGTTCTGACCAATCAGGGAAGAGGGAATCTATTTTATCTGTCTGTGACCTCACAACTAGTATCTCTAATCGCTATTACTTTGCTATTACTTTACTCATATCTACTTGGTGGTTGGTTGAAACTTTGAAATACAGACAATGAACAAGATATTAAATTGAAAGGTCTTTATTGCTCTTTGAATCTTTCATACATAGTACAAATGAATACAAATTAAGAATAGTCAAAATAATTGTTTGCATAAATACAGACATCTGCTACGAAAATTACGAGATCTCTAATAATACAAATATTCCAATATCGTACATACAAATGAACACATTCACGGTACATTCACTCTTAATGCCATTGGTTTGTAAACACAACATGGGGTCGGACGCTTCTAGTAGTTGGTGCATCGCAGGAAGTAGTTGTTCCTCAGGACGCGGTACAGGGTTGAGCTGCGCAGGCTGTACTCAAACATGCGGGGCCCGCTGTAAATGTAGGTGTAACCTGGGGGGGACGGCAACACAGCATTAGGTGGGTCACAAGGCGGTATGATAGACAAAAAAACCGGGATCGAACCAGCAACCTTCCTGTTGCCAGACAACCACATTTACCTCCTGAGCTACTGCTGCCCATGCTAATGGTCTAGTAACTGGACTATTAATAGTCTAGTAACTCGACTATTAGAGCCAGACTCTAGTTCCAGTGGTCTACTGATATGAACTGTTACTGTCTGGGAATAACAAGGAAGGTCATTTGGACAGACAGACGGAGAACAGACAACGGCGTCGTGGAGACTCACCTCTGTACTGGAACGCGGCGGTCACCTCACTGGTGTGTCCTGGGAGGAGGCTGTCTACGCGCTTGGGGTATCCGGAGTCCATGGTTCGTCTCTCCTCATCGTAGCTGTGGCAAAAACACCAAGTGTGAGCGAAACGGTGATTCACGGCTCGTAAAACATCGCGGACGGGGGCGGAGATAAGGTCCTCGTATTCGCGAGTGAGTCAGTTTACAGTATAAGGTCTACATCCGTCCACAGGTGTACCGTAGTTGTTTTGTTATTACCTGTAGTACTCGTCTCCCACGAAGAACAAGGTCCTACGCTTTTCCGTGTCGTAAAGGGCGGCGTTGACCTTCTTGACCCCCCTGGGCAGACCGAAGCTGCTCAGGCTCTTGGGGTAGCCGCTCACCAGATCGTAGCCAGAGAAGGCCCAGACCTTACCACCTGGAGACACACGGGGAAAAGACACAGGGTTAGCACGGGCGGAAGCGTTCTTCTTCTTTTTCTTTTTTTTTGGTTTGTTTCCAAACTGGGTCTGTACCTTTGAAGAGGAAGATTCTGTCGCTCTGCTTGCTCTCGTACGCGGCGTCGATGTTGGTGGGGGCGTTGGGCCAGAAGTTGGTGATGAGGCTCTGCTGTGGCTGGCTGCTCTGTGGGTAGCTGCGCCATAAGAAACTGCAAAACAACAACAACAACAACAACAACAATGAAAAAGTGTATGCGGATTTAGCGGAAGATCACGTCGAGAAATGAAGGCTTGTCTTGTCTCGTGCGTGCTTTGGGAACGATCTCTACCTGCCCTTGAAGAACAACATCTCTCCCCTCAGGGTGGTGACAGCGTCCAGCGTCATGGAGGTGTCGCAGGCGTCGGGGGTGGTGGGTGGGGTGGGTCCGGGGTTGGAGGGGTCCACATTGGTGTTGGCACCTGCGAGGACATGCGTGGTCAAACAAACACGTCAGTCGGGACATTGTTCATTCTGACGCCTGTTTGCAGACAAATCCCACTAAAAACGGCTGCGATTGGAGCATGGGTTCCCGAACTGTCTTTGAACCCTTCGTTCGTTAAATGAATTGCATTTATATCATCGCTTTTACCCAAAGCTCTTCACAGTATTGCCTCACATTCACCCATTCATACACCGACGGCGGTGCCAACCATGCAAGGTAACAACCAACACGTCAGGAGCAGGTAGGGTTAGGTGGCGTCTTGCTCAGGGACACCTCGACACTTAGCTAGGAGGGGGAGGAGCCAGAGGATCGAACCAGCAACCTTCCTGTCGCCAGACAACCACTCTTATACCTCCTGAGATACTGCCGCCCCCCACGTTAAACCCTACATCCGTTAAAAAAAGCACAACTCCTCACGTTTGCTAGCTTTTTGTGGGGGGAATACAGGGAGGGAGAGTCATCCTAGTTCAACAAGTAGCACTACAGTAATACAACGTGTAATTAATTAAGTAGTTACATAATCCGTCCACTGACCGTAAATGCTTTGGATGCCATTGACGTCGTCGCGGGGCAGGTTGAACGTGTCGGGGTTCTTGTAGATGTAGTTGGGGAACATGAGCGCTCCAGGGTCATTGGAGTGGGACAGGCCCAGGGAATGTCCGAACTCGTGGGCGGCGACCAGGAACAGAACATAACCTGAAAAATAGTCCAAATAATAATATGAAGATATGAAATGACGAGAGACTGGCTGTATTGATCTTGATGTGAACGTGTCATGGTGGCATGTCTTGTCGACAAACACACACACACACACACATACACACACACTGTCACCGTGTGGCGAGCGCACCTCTGCTCGAGCTGTAGGTGAAGGTCTCATCCTCGTCGAAGTGAGCGTCGCCGCCGATGCCGGGGGACGGGGCGAAGGCGTGGGCGAGGGTGCCGTCCGGGCCGTCAAAGGGGTAGTAGTCACCGTGCGCTGTCAACACAAGAACAAGAACACTTTAACGTCGGGTAGATATATATATACGTACAAAAACGAGATGATTGGAGAAGTCCTGCGATAGATGGTCAATGGATTGCATTTATGTCTCGCTTTTATCCAAAGCGCTTCACAGTGTTGCCTCACATTCGCCCATTCATACACCGACGGTGGTGCCGACCATGCAAGGTAACAACCAACACGTCAGGAGCAGGTAGGGACCTTCCTGTTGCCAGACAACCTGCTCTTTCCCCCTGAGCTACTGCCGCCCCTATAAATCGCCTCATTAACACCCCGTCAACCTGCATTGCGGTGGCACCCACACCCACCACAATGCAGCATCAACACGATTGGGTGCTGCAAGTGGTGGCCTGCCGGCGGTGGAATGGCGGAATGGTGGATGTGGAAGAGGTGTTGTTGTTTTTGGGAGGCGGTTGTCAGGATGTAAGCTCAACACCGCGGTACGGGACAACAGCAACTAACAACTGACTATAAAGTGTGGGCCCCTTGTCCCGACAAGTTCCCCGGAGATAGACGGCGTGCGTGCGTGCGTGTGATGTAACAATGTAAATGTGTGTGAAGCCAACACAACACTTACATTGCCGGCCGAAGGACACCATGATGTCGGCGGTGCCGCTGGAGATCCTGCTGAACGTGAGAGGCGTGACTTTGGCCCACACGTCCAACGCCCTGGCGATGGAGTCGTCAACCTCCTCCCGGGACATGTCTGGAGTGTAGTTCTCAATCCTATGGGGGTAGGAGATAAATACATACATAGTTGAGCATTTATATCGCACTTTTATCCAAAGCACTTTCGAGTCTTGCCTCACATTCACCCATTCATACACCAACGGCGGCGGTGCCAACCATGCAAGGTAACAACCAACACGTCAGGAGCAGGTAGGGTTAGGTGGTGTCTTGCTCAGGGACACCTCCACACTTAGCTAGGAGGAGGGGGAGGAGCCTGGGGATCGAACCAGCAACCTTCCTGTTGCCAGACAACCGCTCTAATACCTCCTGAGCTACTGCCGCCCCTAATCAAATCTAATCTTTTCCTAATCTTCCCACCCCCCCCCCCCCCCCCACACACACACAGATAGAGACAAGATGGTGGTCCTGCATGTCTACTAGCTCAAACTGTGGTATATTACTGCTGCTGCCAGGGTCATGCGTTCGATTCCCTCAGGTGTCAACCATGCTGAGAATGTGTGCAACTCACGGTCTTGCAAAACATAATTGCTTTGGATAACAGAATCGTCCCAATGGTGGTTTACGGTGTCTGTGTGTGTGTGTGTGTGTGTGTGTCTGCGTTTACCTGTAGGTGAGGCTCTGCGTCTTCCACTTTTGGTTATCGAAGGTGGTGAAGCTCGCCGGGTTGATGTCGGGCACGCCGCAGCGAGCCTTCTTCATCAGCGTCACGGTCTCGCCGTCCAGCGCCCCGGTGATGCGCAGGCCGAAGAAACGCTGCATGTCGCGCAGCTTCGCCACGCGATCGTCGAGGGCGCTGCGGCCCCGACTGTCACCCGACTGCTCGGTCAGGTTGAAGAACTTCTTCAGGTAGGTCTGAGAGAGAGAGAGAGAGAGAGAGAGAGAGAGAGAGAGAGAGAGAATTGGAATTTAACTTAATCGAAATTTAATTGAGAGAGACCTTGAGGCAAATTGAGTTTCCTGCATAATAGACTTCATGGATATATTGCTTTTATTTATGCACACAAGTATTTATTATGTATAAAATGTATGTATATATTGTATATATGTATATAATATAAATAAAACAATAGTTTTTACCATGTTTGACTTTCACATGCAGGAGTATTTTAACAACTCAAAAGTTTTAAACGTTTTAGAGATCTTTCCAAAGTGCTGTATTTGTTTCTCAAAAGACAATTGCTAGACACCACCAGCACCAAAAAGCCAAAGGAATAAATATCGATAAAAATAATATATATATATACTGTGTATAACAAAATATCAGACTCAGAAGCGGCTTTATTGCCTTACTTTATGCAAACAAAGAATGTGCTTTTGTGCAATTGGTGCCTAACATTGAACAATAAACATGCACAGAGTACATCTAACATAAACATCTATATTTCATAAATAAAAGACGTACCTCCGCAAAGTCTTCATCTTGACGGGTGATCTGTTCTTGCGGCTGTGTGAGCGGCATGGCGTACACCGAGGCCGCGGCCAGGCTGAGGAGGAGCATCAGGGATCTCATGTTGTCTTCTCTCAGAGGACTTGTTGTGAGGTTGTGAGTTGAGAGCCTTATATACACTCAGGTGGGGGGGGGGGGGGGGGGGGGGGGGCTGGGCTGCATGGTGTTGGTTGAGCAACACCGGCCTTCCTCCTGAGTCACCCGGTGAGGAAACCTTCCCTTTATGGACACTGGAGGAAGTTAGGAAGAGAACCTCAGCCAAGCACAAGGAGAAGAAAAACTTTCCACGTCATAAACTGCGTGGGGATATAAGTGTGCAGTTGAACAAGATTGACTGGTGAACAAGGCATTCACAAGTTAAGATAATTGAGATACAATTAGTAATATATTCTGTTTATATCATTAAATATTGTATATTTTCTGTGTCTAGTCATACAATAATTTTTTCAGCGACTAGGACTTCAAATAACACCAATGAGACTCAAGCAGGCAATGACAGTGTCACAGCATTATAGTGAATGTGTGCATGTGTACAGGTACAGTAGATACAGCAACACTGACATCCAGTAACATACATAATATACATATCATCAACTCCTTTTAGTTATGATTTGTTTTACTTTTGTATCATAAGCAAGCAATGCATATTGCAGCATTGGCAGTGAGCAGGGATGGGCAGCATTTGAATTAAGTGTATTTAAAATACGTATTTTGTCATTTGTATTTTGCTGGACGGAAAGAAATCAGATCAAATGTATCACAAAATACTTTGAGAGAATGTATTTGAAATACTTAAAATACAAAATCATTTTATTCTCAAATAAGACAAGAACCTTCTTCATTGGGTTTACGACGACTCCACGGTGGCTCATATAACCCATAACCTGCCTATCGCCGTCTCTGGCTAGATTTACTTTGGCAAGTAGCTCAGGGTGACACATCCTACCGGCTCCAGCTCGCTCCTTGTGAACTGCTTGGAAAAATAGGAAAGAAGCTGCTCTGGTGCACCGTGGCACCGGCCTCACGGTAAGGTTACGGTTACGCAGTAAGTTGTTTGTTTCTTTGACTCTGTTTTCCCTGCAGCCTCATTCCTTTGTGCTGTACGCCCGAGATCAACCCCTCCAGAGCGGAGATCCCTCGGGCGAGCATGGATTCCGGGAAGACGGCGGGTCGACATGTTGCCTCTTGCGCCGTAGGTATGACCGCTGTTAGCTGTAAGTTGCCGCTAAACGCTACCACATGACTACACTGCATATGGAGAGAGAGAGAGACCCTTCTGGTGAGCAGCATTTAGAACAGATTTATTACCGAAATTAGTCATAATTGATCCCAGGTTACAAGTTGCAATTAAGCTCATTATCAGTCTGGGTTATTGATTTAAGATAAGATAAGATGAGATAAAACTTTATGAATCCAGGAGGATATTCTTGTGCCAGAGGTTGCATAGCAATAGAATAATAAACAATAATACAAATAAAATAACTAATACTAATTTACAAATTTGCAGTGTCTTTAGCCGAAAGAAAATATAAAAATATACGGAAGATATTCGGTCAGCAAAACAAAAAGGTTGGTATCGTACAACAGTACAGTAACACACTGAAATAGTACAAAAGGTGGTTTATTTAGCATAAAATACAACAAACAAACAAACATGAAATCATTCAGGTGTGTCATCATTCCTGACTGTTTTAGTGGAAGCAGAGCCATGCTTACTGATCAATTGCTCAATGATTTTCTCAGATTCAAATTGGCAAACGAGCCAAACATCGCATCATTAATAACGTGACTCACGTGTTAATGTTGTCACTTTGACCACTTCTCTGTCTGTAAATGACCATGACAACAGATCATATGCATTACTGTCTTACTGCTTTCACACACACACACACACACACACACACACACACACACACACACACACACACACACACACACACACACACACACACACACACACACACACACACACACACACACACACACACACACACACACACACACACACAACACACACACACACACACACACACACACACACACACACACACACACACACACAACACACACACACACACACACACACACTTGCAGATGCACACACACACACGCACTAGCAACAATGTATGCGGCTATCATTTCGCACTGAAGTAC
>PIJE02002422.1:0-23461 GCA_002895965.2 Coryphaenoides rupestris | reverse complement strand
ATTTAATCGACAGAATTATATCCACCTAAGTGTGTGTGTTCGGTGGCTGGCTTAATTGGCCTCACCTGTCCCAGTTACAGTCTGGAGAGGGGGTGGGGCTACAGCCTCACCTGTCCCAGTTAGAGTCTGGGTGAGGAGGTTGGGCTACAGCCGCCTCACCTGGACCAGTTAGAGTCTGGGTGAGGAGGTTGGGCTGCAGCCTCACCTGGCCCAGTTAGAGTCTGGGGTGGGTGGGGCTGCAGCCTCACCTGGCCCAGTTAGAGTCTGGGGTGGGTGGGGCTGCAGCCTCACCTGGCCCAGTTAGGGTCTGGGGGGTGGGTGGGGCTGCAGCCTCACCTGGCCCAGTTAGAGTCTGGGGGTGGGTGGGGCTGCAGCCTCGCCTGGCCCAGGTGAGGCCAATTAAGCCAGCCAATGAAGACAGACGTTTACCCCTTCAAGGTTTGAACATTGAAGCCACAGTTGTACTCTACCCTTATAGAAGATAGCTGCGTCCAGGTGGGAGGGAACGCCCGGCCACCGCTGGGCGATGGGTTCCGGGGAGCCGGCCTCCATCGCCTGTCGCCGCTCGTTGTACCTGGAACACATCGGTAGGAGGCGGAGCTAAACTGCTGACCTGCTGAACCGGCCAATCACATTCGAGACACTGTCGCCGTGCACCGCGACTCGATTTGACGTGTAACTGGAACACATCGGTTAACCTCAGTGAAAGAAGTACTCCGATGTTTTACTGAACTAAAAGTAGAAATAACGCCGTAGAAATACTCTGTTGCAAGTAAAAGTCCTACATTGAAAAAGTGTTCGGACTATAAGGCGCAGTTAAAATCCTGTAATTTTCTCAAAAATCGACAGTGCGCCTTATAATCCGGTGCGCCTTATGT
Organism: Coryphaenoides rupestris; assembly: GCA_002895965.2. Lineage (NCBI taxonomy): Eukaryota > Metazoa > Chordata > Actinopteri > Gadiformes > Macrouridae > Coryphaenoides > Coryphaenoides rupestris. The sequence goes on along the minus strand of PIJE02002422.1, from coordinate 22,583 downwards.
ATTAACCTCGAACCGATTTTATGTGGTACACGGCGCTCAAAAATCTGTCAAACCGCACCGCTTGATGGATTGTCGGCGCATTACGGCTACCGCGGAGTAATACTTGATGGATTGTTGGCGCATTACGGCTACCGCGGTGTAATACTAGCCTTGCGGAGTAATACGTACTGTGCTTCAACATACCGGTAATATTATGGTGTGTGTATAGAGGACTGCGCGGGCCTGGAAAGTAGGCCCTAGCCCGGCCCTGGCCCGAGAGAGTGAGGCCCCAGCCCGGCCCGGCCCGCCACATTATTAGAACTCTCAGGCCCGAATTAAGCCCGACATTTCCTTTAAACCTCCCATATTTGCGACTAATGTCGCAAAGTAGACTTGTTGCCCAGATGTGACAAGTCTAGTTATAGACTTCCGATCTTATTTGAGCACTTTAAATGGCATAAGTGGTTATATTTAGTTTCATTTCAATTTTAAGTTATTTTAGGAAATTTTTTGAAGCATTTTGTAGGCAGTTAAATAATTTTTTTATTTTCTGAAGTGAGTGACGAGCAGCTGCGCGGCGATTAACAGTTGATCATTCGCTACATATCAGATCAATGTTGAATAGGCTACTACAAATTATATCCAGTGAATAGGCTACAAAAAACAACTCAACAGTTAAAGCGTATATCAGTGTTTATTATTAAACGTAGCCTATAAAAACCATTGGAACAATAAGCACACGGAAGGCGGAGAAACAGTTACGCTATTATTAACAGAGAAAACAGCTTGTCTTACCCGAGTAAGCCTTGACTAAAATAAAATTCACCAAAACAGGCCATTCCAAGAATAATAATAATCAAGGGCGTATTTTTGTTTGGACATTGGTGGGGAATCACAGATATTGCGTCAAGGATGCGCAATTACGCAACCGTGAGGTGTGGATATTGGTGGGGACATGTCCCCAGCTTCCCCACTAAATTCTACGCCCATGATAATAATAAAAAAACGTCCAATCACACAAAAACAGTCAGCCGCTTAACATGGCAACATGTCTTTTTAAGTCACTTTGCATCATGAAGGAAAAGAATCGCATCCACGGTTTCAGGGGACAGTCCAGTCCTCCTCTCCTCTATTACTCTTCCAGTGGCGCTGAACGCACGCTCACTGCTGCTGCTGCTGGTAATAGAGCCTCTTTGAATTTAATTTAATTTAATTGAATTGAGAGAGAGAGAAAAAAAAGCCCGAGCCCGGCCCGCATCCGAGCTAATGATGGGATCATTGGCCCGAGGCCCGACCCTCGGGCTGTCGGGCTTTCGGCCCCCCGGGCCTCGGGCTCCATTGCAGGGCTCTGTGCGCCTTATGTATGAAAATAGACCCGTTCATTGACAGTGCGCCTTATAATCCGGTGCGCCTTATAGTCCGGAAAATACGGTACTCATTATGCAGAATGTCCAATATGTATTATGTAATTAGGCTGTAATTATTGATGCATTCATGTGTTCATTGCTTTAATGTTGAGCTGGTAAATGTGGAGCTAACTTATATTTTATATATTACCGCTGGGTAGCTTCACCCTGGGGACCAGTAAAGCATCATTGATAATAATATCAGAAATTATGTATTGATAATATTTTGTGTTGTTCATTAATTAATTAGCAAAGTAGCTCGTAACTAAAGCTGATAAATGAAGTGGAGTAAAAAGAAAGAACTGTTTTGCTCTGAGATGTATGGTGGAGTAGAAGTATAAGAAGTATCAGAAAATAGAAATAATCACCTTATAAGTACCTTAAGTACCTTATATTGGTAGAACAGTACTTGCGACACAACCTGCTGATCTGACCAATCACATTCGAGACACGTCCGCTGTCGTCCTATCACGTGAGCGACAGAGGTTGGTATTCTTATCTTGGAACTGAGTCATGAATATATCTATCGATATATATATATATATATATATATATATATATATATAAACTAGCCCTATCTTACTCTGTGTTATCAAGTATCAGGCGGTGTAAATCAGTCACCCAGGAGAATGACATCATTGTTTTTCATCCGCTTCCTGCCCTTCTTGCCAGGCTGGCTGCTTGGCTTCCGATTCAGACTGGAGGACAGCTAACTTAGCACCTAGTGTAGTCTACACATAGGTATACTATGGTATATTATACAGTATATTATATTTATATCCAGTAGGTGTATTATATAGTATATTCTAGTGTATTCTTATATAGTATATTCTCACTACTACTGTACTTCTCAATACCATTGCCAACTTGTTTTGTTTACTGAATATCTTACCTATATTTTATTCACTGTATATTTGTAAATGTATTATTTTATTATTCTATTGTTATTCTTATGTTAGGTTTAGGGTTAGCAACCTCTGGCACAAGAATTTCCTTCGGGATGAACAAAGTTCTATCTTATCTTATCTTATATTGTATATTATATGTATATAGGTCTATTATATTGTATATTATGGTATATTATACCATATATTATATGTAAATAGGTGTATTAGATAGTATAGATATATAGGTATATTATATAGTATATTATGGTATATTATATGGTATATTACATGTATATAGGTGTATTATATAGTATATAATGGTACATTAAAGAGTATATTTTATGTATATAGGTGTATTATATAGTATATTATGGGGTGTATATTCTGGGGTACCTCCAGCACTGGGTGCAGGTGGAGGAAGACAGTGATTTCCTCTTGGAGCGGGTAAGTGGAGGGCAGCGTCACCACCACCGTTCAACCAGCGGGCCGGGAAGCCCCAGGCGCTGAGAGGCTCCTCGGCGAGACGGCCCCTCCATCATCCTGCTGGCTGCATGAAACCACCCAGTACTGAGCACCTACGACACACACACGGGCAGATGAGAGAGACAGAGAGAGAGGAGAGAGAGATGACAGGCAGAAGAGAGAGCAACACACACAAACCACACACCTACAGGTAAAGTAGAGAGAGAGGAGAGAGAGAGAGAGATGAGAGACAAAAACCGAGCCACACCAGTAAAGAGAGACGACACACACACACAGTAGAGAGAGACAACAAACACACAGGCAGAGAGAGAGACACACACACAAACACACAGACACACCACAGGCAGACACACACACACTACACACACTCACTATGTTGTATTGGTACTGTATCTGCTATTGCAATCCTGGCACAAGAATTTCCTTCGGGATTAATAAAGTTCTATCTTATCTTATCTTACAAACACAGGCAGAGAGAGAGACACACACAAACACACACACACAGGCAGACACACACACACACACACACACACACACACACACACTAGCAGCTGAATCACTAGCAGCAGCAGCAGCAGCACTAGGCCCGTACCCTTGAAGAACAGCAGTTGGTTCATCTCCACGTTCTCGTAGACGGCGTCCAGGTTGTGTTGCACGCCGGGGGGCCAGATGCCGCTGATCAGGCTGATGGAGACCTCTTCAGAGTTGGGAAATTTACGCCACATAAACCTACGGAGACGCAGGCAGACAGACAGGCAGACAGACAGACAGACAGGCAGACAGGCAGGCCATGGGGGTTGCTTGTTAACACGCTCCTAATGAGTGAGGGCGGCAGTTAGTGAGACGTTTATTTCCACTGTGATTGACTGATCACCACTGAGGAGGAGGAGGAGGATGAGGATGAGGAGGAGTATTCTTCTAAACAGATTCTAAAACAACTCTCAACAACTTGTAATCGTACTTAAGTAAGTACAGTAAAAAAGTTCTCTTCTGTATCGTATTCTTATGAACATAAATACTTAAACAACTGAACAAACAATCAGTGATACAGTACCGAAAAACTACAATTAATGCCAGGCTGTGTTGTACCTGTCTTATGGAAAAAAATGATTCTTCCTGCCTGGCACAGCTCCGTGAACCCGGACGTGTCGAACGACAGGGTCGGGGGTCGCAACATTGTCCGGCGCCGCGGTCCGGAGGCCTCAAACCCAGAAGAGGAGAGCGAGACCCTAGTGGTATGTGCCTCGCGAGGGCGGGGGGGGGGGGGGGGGTTGGTGCCTGGGGGCGGGGGGGGGGGAGGGGGGGGGGTGACAGAAGAGGAAGATTCATTCCCACACAGTTACGTAAGGCGTGTGTGTGTGTTGTGTGTGTGTGTGTGTGGTGTGGTGTGTGTGTGTGTGTGTGTGTGTGTGTGATGTGTGTGTGTGTGTGTGTGTGTGTGTGTATTTAGCAAATACTGGAGCGTATCTTTCGTCACTCTTGCACACAAAAACTCTATCACAACTATTGTTGTGATAAATGATGCTCAGCTTGTTTCTACATTCAGAGCTATATTGTCACAGCTTTATTGCTTTCAGAACCAGAATCAGCTTTATTGGCCTTAGTTTTTACAGACAAGGAATGTGCTTTTGTGGAAATTGGTGCATAACATTAAACATTAAACAATATAGAAATTGTAAAAAAATCTAAAATGTGCAATTTCAAATGTAAACTTTATACGCAACACTTTTGTTTTAGCTCACATTTTTCATGAGTTGAAAGCAAAGATGTAAGACTTCTTCTATGTACACAAAAGGCCTATTTCTCTCAAATGTTGTTCACAAACTTGTTTAAATCTGTGTTAGTGAGCACTTCTCCTTTGCCGAGATAATCCATCCACCTGACAGGTGTGGCGTATCAAGATGCTGATTAGACAGCATGATTACTGCACAGGTGTGCCTCAGTCTGGTCCCAATAAAAGGCAATAATCTTCTAAGCCACAGATGTCGCAAGTTTTGAGGAAGCGTGCAATTATCATGCTGACTGCAGGAATGCCCACCAGAGCTGTTGCCCGTGAGTTGAATGTTCTCATTTCTCGACCATAAGCCGTCTCCAAATTCGTTTCTGAGAACTTGGCAGGCGCGGCACATCCAACCGGCCTCACGACCGCAGACCACGTTGTCACCACGCCAGGTCTCATCGTCTGAGACCGGCCACCCGGACAGCTGACGCAACAATTGGTTTGCATAACCAAAGAATTTCTGCACAAACTGTCAGAAACCGTCTCAAGGGAAGCTCGTCTGCGCGCTCGTCGTCGTCGTCCTCACCGGGGTCTTGACCTGACTGCGGTTCGTCGTCGTAACCCGACTCGAGCGGGCAAATGCTCACCGTCGGCATGCGCGTCCGGCGCTTTGGAGAAGTGTTCTCTTCACGGATGAATCCCGCCGTTTCATTGTACCGGCCGGAGTGGCCGGGGGCAGTGGTGAATGGCAGTCTGTGCGCGCCGTGAGCGGGTTTTGCTGATGTCAACGGTTGTGACTGTGAGTGGGCCAATGGTGGCGGTGGTGGGCGTTATGGGTACGGGGCCGGGGTTATGGTACGGGGCGGACATATGCTACGGACAACGAACACAGGTGCATTTTATTGACGGCTTTATTGTGAATGCACAGAGATCCTGAGGCCCATTGTTGTGCCATTCATCCACCACCATCACCACCACCACCACCATCACCACCATCACCATCACCTCACGTTGCAGCGTGATGATGCACGGCCCCATGTCGCAAGGGTCTGTACACAATTCCCGAAAACCCCATTGAGCAAGTCTGGGATGCTCTGGATCGGCTCTGTATACGACGGCGTGTTCCAGCTCCTGCCAATATGCAGCAACTTCGCACAGGAGTGGACCGACATGCCACACCGTCCACAATCAACAACCTGATCAACTCCATGCGAAGGAGACGTGTTGCAAATGGTGATCACACCAGATACTGACTGGTTTTCTGACCTCTGACCCCCCCTGCATATCTGTGAAATCCATACTTCAGTGCCTATAAATGTCTCTTTTCAAGATAAAACTGCACATTTTAGAAGAGTGGCCTTTTATTGGGACCAGACTGAGGCACACCTGTGCAGTAATCATGCTGTCTAATCAGCATCTTGATATGCCACACCTGTCAGGTGGATGGATTATCTCGACAAAGGAGAAGTGCTCACGTAACACAGTTTGTGAACAACATTTGAGAGAAATAGCCTTTGTGTCCATGAGAAAAAGTCTAGATCTTTGCTTTCAACTCAATTAAAAATTGGAGCTAAAAACAAAAGTGTTGCAGTTTATATTTTTGTTCGCATGTAAATATACAGTCCTAGCTATATGAAAAGATCGACACAGCAACCTTCCTAGTCCTGCCGGTACAACACCGAATCTGTATCACCCTCCTGAGCTACTGCCACTCCCGCAGAGGTGTGTGCGTGGACAAGCGGTGGTGTTGAGAGGTGTGAGCTGTTGTGTTCCCAGACCGCACCGTTACATGTAGCTGAACTTCCCCGGACGTCCTGGTAGGCACAGCCGCAGTACCGGGGAAGAAGGGAAGACTGTAGGTGGGGTACATGACCTGCACCCGGGTCCCGGGGTGCGGGCAGCGCCGTAGGGCAGTAGCCAACTCCAATGCAACCGCCACCGCCAACACAGGTCGAAGCCCTAGGACACAGAGTAGACACACACAACCACACACATCCACGCCACACACCACAACACGACACACAACACACACACGGTACTTACACACAACAATCCCGCACACACACACACACACCACACACACACACACACACAACACACACACACGACACACAACACACACACAACACACAGGTACCACACACGGTACACACACACACACACACAACACACAACCAGGCGCACACACACCACAGGTACACACAACACGCACCACACACACACACAGCACAACACCACCAGGTACACACACACACGCACACACACACACGCACACACACACAGGGCGCACACACACACACACACACACGCACACACACACACACAGGTACACACACACGCACACACACACACACACACAGGCGCACACACACACACAGGTACACATACACATACACACACACACATAAAACCACACATGGATCAGACCGCACACAAATGCACCCCCCCCCCCCCGGCCCCGCCCCCACCACCCCCCCCTGGCCCCCCCGCCCCCGCCCCCCCCCCTCCCTAACACCAGACAGGGTACCTGTGGCGTTGAAGCTCCAGTCTTCGTCTTCGTCAAAGTGGACGTCCCCGCCGAGCTCTTCGCCGGGCAGGAAGGCGTGGGCCAGGGCTCCCCCCTTGCCATCGAACGGGGAGCCGTCCTCGTGCTCTGTGGACAACAACAACAACAACAACAACAACAACAACAACAACACCACCACAGTCAGTCACAGCAACAACACTGACAACACGAGAGCACGGGTGAGTGAGTTCTCTCTCCGGGGAGTCCTCACCGCCGCGGTGGAAGGAGATGACCACGTCGGCGTCCCGCCGGCTCCGCCGACGGAAGCGGATGGGCGTGACCTCGGCCCACAGCCTCCACGCCGCGCGGAACGCTCGCCGCACCTGCCTGGCGGCCCTCTCCGTCGGCCCGTAGCTGGAGATCCTGCGGGACGGACGGCAGCGTCTTACGTCGTGGATAGTGTGTGTGTTGTGTGTGTGTGTGTGTGTGTGTTTAAGTCAGCCAGCCATCAGCACACACACTCGGGGAGCGCTAGTGTGGTAGCTAAGTATCACCTGCGCTCTCCATGTCATGTCATGTCTCTGTTCACGCCTTCAACTTTACAATAGAACAGACATTTCGACACCACCTGCTTGTGCCCTTGGAGGAGCTCCAAAGAAGCCATCATGTGATAAAATGAGAGACTGACAGTACTTAGAGCACATGGTACTTGCACTGATTAGCCGATGCAACACAGGTGTGCAGCCCCGCCCCCCCCCCGCCCCCCCCAGCCTCTCTAACTGGGCCAGTTGAGGCAGATTAGATTCAAATTTATTAAAAGTACAGTACTGGGCCAGGTGAGGCCAATTAAACCAGTCACCAAAGACACACACACTCCCACAATAGGCCTTTACTGTGGCGCTTTGGGTGCACGTGCTCAGCACAGCGTTGAGTTTGCAGGGGCGCGGTTAGCGTTTAGAACCAAGATGGCCGATGTGTGTCGCGTGAGTAAGTGACCGTGGCAACACACACACACACACACACACACACACACACACACACGCGCGCGCACACACACACACCTGTAGGTGAGCGTGCCGCCCTTCCAGCGCCACGTCTCGTGGAAGGGCTCCGCGTCGGACAGGCCGCACCGAGGCCTCCGCATGAGCGCCAGGGTGTCGGGCGTGAGCCGGCCGGTGGCGGGGAGGCCGAACTGCCGCTGCATGCGCTTCACCGCCGCGCAGAGAGAACCACCGCCCGTGGTGCCGGCGGTGGAGGCGGTGGAGGTGGTGCCGGTGGTGGAGGTGGGGACACCCTCAGCCCCCCGTCGTTGCCTGTCCGACCTGGTGGGCTGGTACCCGTAGAACTTCTCCAAGTAGTTCTGGGAAGGGAGAAAACAAAGGGTGGGCGGTTGGAATGTGACGATAAAAGGTCCTTTAAGTGCGAGATTTCATCAAGGAACATGGTATCTTGATTAGAGATCACTTTATGCTTTCAGCCCCCCTGCTGGGGGAAAACAAACTCCTGTGTTTGGCAACAGCAGTCACTCCTTAGTTTTGCGCAATGTCACGATGCCTGGCGGAAAAAGACACACACAGACACACACATATACACAAACACAGGTGCACACACACACACACACACACACGTGCACACACACATGTACACACAAACACACACACACATGCACACACACACACACACTCACACACGTGCACACACAGACACACACGTACACACACTCACACACATATACACAAACACAGGTGCACACACACACACACACACAACACACGTCACAGCACACACGTAACACTCACTACACACGTCCACACCCACGTACACACACTCACACACATGCACCATAAACACCAAGCAACTGCAAACAAAACCACACACCTCACACACCGTGGACACAACACGTCCAACACCACAGTCACACACAACACCGCACACACTCGACATATAGGCTTAGGCGTTTAAGAAACCAAGATGGCGCGCTGGTGTGTCGGTGTGAGTAAGTGTACCGTGGTAACAACACAACACGGCACACACACACACACACACCACACACTCACACCGTGGACACATACGTCACACACACACACACATATACACACACCTGCACGCACAAACCGCACAGCGGATGGAGACGATGGAGCAGAAGGTAAACATTCCACACATTTCCCCCAAACCTTTAATAAGGCCAATATGCTGGCGGATAGGCCTCCTCATGTATTGTAATTTGTAGGTGTCACAAACGTAAGAGGACTCTTTTTACGATCGCTGTCCATGTGCTGGGAGAACAAGAGTTACACACGGAGTCTCTCACGAGGATCTGGACGCGAATCGTGAACGTTTTGTAATCACTGCACTTCATGCAATTGACCATCGAACACTGATCTCTAATAAGATAAGATAAGATATGAGATAAGATTTATTAATCCCGAAGGAAATTGTTGTGCCAGAGGTTGCGTCGCAATCGAATAATAAACAATAGAGAAATAAACAAGAGAATAATACAAATAAAATAACACATTTACAGTGAATAAGCCGAAGAAAAATGTCTAAATATAGAAAAGTATAGGTAAGATATTCAGTCAATGGTAAAAGGATGCTATTTGTTTTGTACAGCACAGAATGTCTTCCAAGGCGTCTTATCAGAAGTATCAGTAGCTGATTGTAACACCGGCGGCTACATCTGTACCGCAGCCAAGAGAGCGATCATATTGCAGTATGAAGTCGCCTATAAATCTTGCTAATTTCAAGGTGATAAAAATCGTTATCTGATTATCAAAATCATTAGTACATTGTTGAATACATCCCAAAGGCAATGAAATAATACAGTTACACAACGTGTATTGAAATTGAGATGTAACTCGATATCTATTTAGACACTGTACAGATACTTACATTACTTACATTATTGTAAACAAGGTATGTTGTACTTTTCTGCAATTAACTACCTACCACCTAAAATGTCAAGTTACATTATAAAGATATATACATATATATAATATATACATACATATATATATATAACAAACATATATAAAGAAGGAATTATATGATAGATATAATAAACATATGTAAGTAATTCTCAAGAAAAACTCTCTCTCTCTGATAATGGGTTAAAAAATAAGTATATTATAGTATCTCTGAAATGATCCTCTGTGGTCCTCTGGATGAAACAAGAACTCTTCATGATCAGAACAACACAAGCAACGTATTGTGAAGAGCAAATCTTACCCTGCAGCCCAGGCACCGGTGCAGGTCACCAGAGGACGACTCTAAAGCAACGCTCCCACCTCACGAGGCTAACATCCGACTCTAGCAAAGCACCACACACCAGTGAAACCCTGAAAGCCCCTATAAGACACACACACACACACACACACACACACACACCACACACACACACACACACCACACATTTCGAATAACACCACAACAAAGGCAGAACACACACAGTATCCCATCATCCATCCCATCAGTAAATACCGTCGCAAAAATCAGTTCGTCCTCGGATGCCGCCGCTGCTGGTGGTGCAGGTGGGTGTGGCGCCCCGGCAGTGGGAGGCTGTGGAGATGTCTGGAGGGCCCCAGCAGGGCAAGCAGGCCCAGCCACAGGGTCCCCATCTCTCTCGGGAAGGGCCGGTCCCCCCCCCCCTCCCCGCGAGGAAAAGCCTTTCGTCTCGGCTCTGGGGACGTATGGCTCGCCGCCTCGGAAGGACACGTGTCTGCGTGTCAACGCTACTGAGGAGACCACCTGAACACCTCACACCTTTACTTATACCTGTGTGCCTGTGTGTGTGTGTGTGTGTGTGTGTGTGTGTGTGTGTGTGTGTGTGTGTGTGTGTGTGTGTGTGTGTGGTGTGTTTTAGTGTGTGCATGTTTCTGGGGGGGGGGGTGGTGGGGGAGGCTGGAGGTATGTGTGTATATGTTTGGGGGTGGGGTTGGGGGGGAGGGTCATAGGGGTGATGATGTGTGTGTGTGTATGAGAGTACGTGTGTGTGGGGGGGAGTGGCGGTGTTTTGTGGTCTGTTTGTGTGTGTCGTTTATGTGTGTGTGTGTGTGTGTGTGTGTGTGTGTGTGTGTGTGTGTGTGTGTGTGTGTGATTTATGTGTGTGTGTGTGTGTGTGTGTGTGTGTGTGTTTACTGTAATGTTGTGTGTGTGTTGTGTGTGTGTGTGTGTGTGTGTGTGTGTGTGTGTCTGTGTGCATGTGTGTCGTGTGTGTGTGTGTGTGTGTGTGTGTGTGTGTGTGTGTGTGTGTGTGTGTGTGTGTGTGTGTGTGTGTGTGTGTGTGTGTGTGTGTGTGTGTGTCTGTGTGCATGTGTATGTTTCAGTCAGTGTGTGTGTGTGTGTGTGTGTGTGTCTGTGTGCATGTGTATGTTTCAGTCAGTGTGTGTGTGTGTGTGTGTGTGTGTGTGTGTGTGTGTGTGTGTGTGTGTGTGTGTGTGTGTGTGTGTGTGTGTGTGTGTGTCTGTGTGCATGTGTGTGTGTGTGTGTGTGTGTGTGTGTGTGTGTGTGTCTGTGTGTGTGTGTGTGCGCCCGCGCGCGTGCACGACCGTGTGCGCGTGTGCGTGTCGGCGGGCCGCTCTTGTCCCGACTGGCACACCGGGGGCATGATGGCGACGGAATCTCATAACCCAAAACTATAACTATGAAGCCCCAGCGCGGGAGAACACACCCCCCTCACCTGGCGGGCACTAAGTGTGTGTTGCAGGCCCCCGGTTTTGCATATAGAAGACGTCGCCTCGGAGAAACTTAATAACAAGCTTTTGGTTTGAGGGGCGGCGGGTCTAAGATCACTTATCACACCTCGCCTGGAGACACAGAAGACGTCGCACAATGAACACACTGGAAGTTATTGATGTCTTACAGAAGACACATTGGCTGCACGGCCCTTTGTTGATATGCCACCATACAGCACATTGATGCGTGTGGTTGACTAATTTAAATCGTTATTATCGTTATTGATTATAACAATGTGGTCGCATTGCTGTGCCAAACCACGTGGATTGAAGGCTTCGAAGTGATTCCAAGTTCAATATACTTAATTGGAGAGCATTTAGCAATATTGTGTTTTTCACAAAGCTGCTTCTCTTTAGGCCTCGACGGGAAAATGCCGTGACAAGTAACAGAGAAGACAGAAGTATAAAAGAAATATTTATTACGTCTGAAAATGATACGATCGTAAACCTCAGACGATGTCTCTTTAAAGTAATCGTAAAAGAAAGGTACAGACTGTAAATTCACCATTTCACGATCAGGCAGCCAAGTGATTAAGATTTAGTTTGGGTTCCAAGCGGGTGACACGGTGCAGGACGTGAGCGTGCAAAGCAAACCTTGACATCGAGCGTTTGTCACGCGAAATCTGGTTGACTAACGAATCGTTTATAGTCAATTATTAATAACCTCAGATTAATCTTTTATTTCCAGTTGGTATCGGTAACAGTAGCCCGGTGTTCACCTGATCGTCCCAGAAGACTGAACATGAAGACATTATAGAGACCTTACTACTGTATAACAAAACAATTCATGAACAAATAAAGAACCAAAGATAGATAATAATATAGATAATAATCTATATTATTATCATTAAGATATTATTATGAAGATAATAGATAATAGAGAAGCAAGAAAGTCTTTTTTTTCACGGGTGCTTTAACTGACACTCCTATAGTCTTCCGTCTTGTCTGACAGAAGCTGTGTTTGCCCATCGCAGGGTTGGTTGCTTTGTCTCCTGTGCATCGGGATTCCCCAGCGGTGCTCAGATCCCAGCAGAGGCCTGTGTGCCAATCCGTAACGCCACACACACACACACAGACACACACACACACACACACACACACACACAGGTTGTGAAATGTAGAAGTTGGCAGACAGTCACACTCTGTCTGCGATGAAGGCGATGCATTGTAGGGGCTCAGTTACCTCGCCGCCATTACCGTAAGGCTGAGTCAGCTAATCTCAGGGTGTGACAACTGTGTTAGAATGGGAAATGGTCTAATGGATTACATTTATATCATCACTTTTATCCAAAGCGCTTTACAGTGTCACCTCACATTCACCCGTTCATACATCCGCCCGGCCGCGGTGCCAACCATGCAAGGTAACAACCAACACGTCAGGAGCAGGTAGGGTTAGGTGGCGTCCTGCTCAGGGACCCCACTTAGCTAGGAGGAGGAGGAGGAGGAGGAGGAGGAGCCCGGGGATCGAACCGGCAACCCTTCCATTCACCGTTTCAGGCTTCCCCGAAACAGTGAATGGATTATATCGGGCCGTCGACACACCTATATTCCGCGCGCCCGTGTTCGCTCGGTCCAGCTTCGGGTGCATTAGTCATACGGAGGATAGCGGCGTGTCCGCGGTACAAGGAAACGTGCTGCGGAGAAAAACAAGCGATGACAGCGCTGGGAGTCATGTGAAGATCAAATAAATGAAATAATACAAAACATTGTAATACAACGCTCTGTCAATATGTGTGTGAGGAGGTATGCGTCAGTCCCGGTCGTGATTGACAGGTGTTGGCAGATGTGCGATGTGGAATATTTTGGCTCGTGGGGTCGGGAGCGCGGACGGGGCCGCCGGTAAGAACTGACCTGCAGTCCGATGGTACGACGAGGCAGACGTACAGAGGAGGAGGTGGAGGTGGAGGAGATGGAGGAGGATGAAGGAGGAGGTGGAGGAGGATGAGGAGGAGGTGGAGGTGGTGGAGGAGGAGGAGGAGGGGAGGTGGAGGAGGATGAGGATGAGGATGAGGATGAGGATGAGGAGGAGGTGGTGGAGGTGGAGGATGAAGAGGAGGTGGTGGAGGTGGAGGGAGGAGGAGGAGGTGGAGGAGGTGGAGGTGGAGGTGGAGGTGGAGGTGGAGGAGGAGGTGAAGGTGGAGGAGGAGGAGGAGGAGGAGGAGGTGGAGGTGGAGGAGATGGAGGTGAAGGTGGAGGAGATGAGGTGGAGGTGGAGGAGGAGGTGAAGGTGGAGGTGGAGGAGGTGGAGGAGGAGGTGGAGGAGGTGGTGAAGGTGAAGGTGGAGGAGATGGAGGTGGAGCAGGATGAAGAGGAGGTGAAGGAGGAGGAGGTGGAGGAGGTGGAGGTGGAGGAGGAGGTGAAGGTGGAGGAGGAGGTGAAGGTGGAGGAGGAGGAGGTGGAGGTGAAGGTGGAGGAGATGGAGGTGAAGGTGGAGGAGGTAGGAGGTGAAGGTGGAGGAGATGGAGGCGAAGGTGGAGGAGGAGGTGAAGGTGGAGGAGGAGGTGGAGGAGGTGGAGGAGGAGGTGGAGGTGGAGGTGGAGGTGGAGGTGGAGGTGGAGGAGGAGGAGGTGGAGGTGAAGGTGGATGAGGAGGAGGTAGAGGTGGAGGTGAAGGTGGAGGAGGAGGAGGAGGTGGAGGTGAAGGTGGATGAGGAGGAGGTAGAGGTGGAGGTGAAGGTGGAGGAGGAGGAGGTGGAGGTGAAGGTGGATGAGGAGGAGGTGGAGGTGGAGGTGAAGGTGGATGAGGAGGAGGAGGAGGTGGAGGTGAAGGTGGATGAGGAGGAGGTGGAGGTGGAGGTGAAGGTGGAGGAGGAGGAGGTGGAGGAGGTGGAGGAGGTGGACGTGGAGGTGGAGGAGGTGGACGTGGAGGTGGAGGATGAGGAGGAGGTGGAGGAGGAGGAGGAGGATGAGGAGGTCATACAGTATAATAAATAATTGTTGGAGATCGGCATGGATGTGGTGTAGTTGTCAACACGCTTAGAGACGAGTTTCGAGGGAACGATGAAGGTGAGTCGATGAAGAGCGTGTATGTCCTGGCAGTGGGTGGGCGCAGTGGGTGAGTGCAGTGCGTGTGTCGCCATCAAGGCGACGACATCATCCGTGACTTGGTCTCTGAAGATGGATCAAGACAAGAGATAACTCTTGACTTTGGGCGATTTGAATGATTTCAATGGGGTGGATAGATGCAACAGGAAAAGTTACAGAGTGCAGGTTTAAGTTTCATTATTTATGTGTATTTTTTACATCTAATAATAATAATAATAATAATAATAATACCCTGATAACAACTCCCATAAACTGCTCCTGACACTGTGACTTCAACAACAAGATTCCTGCGCAATCTCATTTGATGAATGGTACAATATAAGTCTTTGCCAGCAAATCTTTGTTAAGACTTGTTTTAAAACGAGAGACCGACCTCCCGAAATGTTATATATGCATTTAAAAATTCCATGCCATCATTTGTCACACGCCAGGCTGATTGTTGTTGCACAAACAGCATCAAAACAACCCGTACACGCAGTGTGTGTGTGTGTGTGTGTGTATATGTGTGTGTGTGTGTGTGTGTGTGTGTTGAAGCATGTCAACCAGGAGTCTCTCTATGCGGGTTACTCGGGATTTTGTTGTTATCGTCTCAACCCAGGCAGCGGCACCTTGAGCAGAACAACAAGTCGTCTGGCAACAGGAAGGTCGCCGGTTTGATCCCCGGGCTCCTCCCCCTCCTCCTAGCTAAGTGTCGAGGTGTCCCTGAGCAAGACACCACCTAACCCTACCTGCTCCTGACGTGTTGGTTGTTACCTTGCATGGTCGACACCGCCGCCGTCGTCGGTGTATGAATGGGTGAACGTGAGGCGATACTGTGAAGCGCTTTGGATAAAAGCGATGATATAAATATAATGGTTCAGTGGTGGGGGGCGCAAAAAAAGTCCGAATAGTTAACACTGTTGACGTGAGATCGAAGCACTTTGCCTCTTTGAATATTAATTCATTAAAATTAGACTTCCTCCACAATAATATTTAACACTTTACTTCTAACTCCACGTGGCCCAAAGATATTAGAAGCAGTCACAAGCTTGCTGCAGAAGCTACAACATAACAACATAAGGGAAGTTATTATTGCCTTGTTTTGGGAAATGATGTGTTGGCAAATTACAACCATCTGTAAATGACAAGGATAAGATCTTAACTGAATCAACTCTAAGGTATATACTTACAGTATGTGTCTGGAGGGCAGTTTGTGATTTGCACGAAAAAAGCAATGACAGCTTTCAGAGTCAACGCTTGCCAGCGACCTTTTTATTGCTCAGGCAATTATGACGCGCCCAAGCACACGGAGCACATCTATGCAAAGCGCGCCGTTGATATTGAAAACACATTTAAACCTTATTGATAATAAGAAGCGTGTTGATGTGAGGGTGCAAATGCGTACTCCGTCGCGTCGATTTGTCAATTGTCCAATCACATCAGATCGGCAAAACGCGACAGCGAGACCGATTCGCCGGCAATAAAAGTGGCCGCGTTCGGGACGAGATTCGGGACGAGCGGGCCCAAGGAAAGGTCAAGAGCCTGCCAATCGGAGAGAGCGGCTTTTGGTCACCGCGGTCGCCAAACGGCTACTTACTCACATACACACTCACCAGGAACCAGGAAGTAACCGGAATAACAAATTGGAATGAATTGGAACGATGATTGTGTGAACAGCGGCTATCTCTGCGATTTCCGTTTCGTGCTCTTTGGCGACACAGCGTCGCGTACGGTGACGTCGGTCCGCTGGCTGGTTTGTTTAATGGCTGTGGTTTCTGAGTGCGACCGTGTGGGAGTCAGACCAGTGAGTCAGCGCTACTGAAACCGCACTAATGACACACACACACACACACACACACACACACACCACACACACACACACACGTCCACTTGGTCCAGATAAATAAAGCCTCACTCGTCATTGAATATTCTACTTTGGTTACGGTCATCATCATTAAACTGCAATAATAGTTGCTTCTTGGCATCAGGTGACATAGCATGAACACACAAACACACACACACACACACACACATATACTGTACAGACAAACACACACTGTACACATACACTCACACACACATACTGTACACACACAGACACACACACACACATACATATACTGTACAGACAAACACACACTGTACACACACACACACACACACATACATATACTGTACAGACAAACACACACTGTACACATACACTCACACACACATACTGTACACACGCACACACACACACACACACACATGACACAACACAACACAGACTACAATGTGTGTGTGTGACGGTCACAGCTCACACCCCCTGCATGACTAACACCAACTCCCAGACCCACCGTGACGCACACACACTCGGCTCTATCCGCTGATGCCGTGCTCTGGGCTGCCCCGTGTGTGTGTGTGTGTGTGTGTGTGTGTGTGTGTGTCTGGTGTGTGTGTGCGTGTCTGTGTGTGTATGTGTGTGCGTGTCTGTGTCGTAGTACAAACAGACTATGCGTAGGCCTATCGTGCGTCGGCCTTTATTGCTGGAAGACGGTTGTCTCCGTCTTGGATCCTGTTGGGATGTCCACTTGTTTCGCCAGTTGTTCTGTGCTCTGGGTTAACAGTGCTCTGAGTTTTATCAGGGTATTATTATTATTATTATTATTATTAGATGTAAAAATATACATAAATAATGAAACTTAAACCTGCACTCTGTAACTTTTCCTGTTGCAGCTATTCACCCCCATGAAATCAGCACACGGTTTCCTCGAACACCGTGAGAAATCGCCGGCCTCCGTGTGTCATCACGATGTTGTGATTGAAACAAGAGGAAGTGAGCGGGGATCAGATGTTGTTGTGCTCCTTCGGTGAAAGGTTGTCAACATCTTTAATGCCGCAACATAGCATGAAGACGGACACACAGCGAGGGGGAAGAAAGAAAAAAGAGAGAAAAGGGTCGTTGGCAGTTACTGCTTTTACTGGTCTGAAGGAGACAACGTGTTACAATGACGGTATAGCGACGACAATGCTCTTCAAACGATAAACGACAAAACACCGAAAAAGTGGAGACACGTACATTTGGAACGGTTGGTCGGACTGGGAATACGATACGGTTCGTTTTGCATACAACGGGGGCATCGATGTCGTGATTATTTCACGCGAGTTCGTGTTGCGGTCGCCTAAAGATGGAACCGTTTTTTTTTTTTGTTGTCGTTTTAAAACTGACATCAAGGCATCTCGGATCACGCCTCACCGCCGCAAGGATAAAAATAAGGCACACTCGTCGAAAAATATCTCACCGCACGACCGCAGACAAAACCACCGCCATCGGTCGGCGAGGCCCACTTGTGCTCCGGAGCTTGTTCTCCCCCGTCGTTCCAGGGTGTCGGGGAGGCGCCGCGTATGAATATGAGGTTTACTGCCGTGTGTGTGTGTGTGTGTGTGTGTGTGTGTGTGTGTGTGTGGCGAACGTGAGTGAGGAATCCTACACAAAAAAACGTAAAAAGGACCCGATACAGTACATATACACATTATTATACCACATGTAACTTCACATAGACGTCGTGAACAGTCGTCTCGTAGGCCTACGCTCTGTTCAAATTGTTCACAGGAATATATACTGTACTCTCTCCTGGACATTTCTAATGTTGCGGGTCATCATTTTTTTCAACCCCCAAATTTGTCCGAACAAAACAGCGTTCGTAGCGAAGCACACATTCGGGTTCGGGGGGGAAAACATGACAGGAAAGGAAGGTCGTTTTCAACTTTGCGAGGAAAACTTCTCCACGATAACAATGACAATGACAGCGAACACGATGAGTGAAACGTAACACTATGCCGTCTGGTGGTCACACGGACATTACATCATCAAGACCTGCGTCCCTTTATGTGCCGTTAACATTATGTGCGGTGACATGGAAATCAAACATATATATATATACAGCGACGTAGAAACTTAAATTAGAAACGCAAAAAAATACCCTGGTAATTAAAATTTGTAAATCACATTTTGACATTGCAACACGGACTAGCTCCGTGTCGATGTTAACAACCAAGCAAACATAACAAGTGTTTTGTTAGTACCTGAATTTTAAAGTGAAACGAAACGACTAAAAACGAAACGAATGAGGAAAAGCTACACGTGAAATGGTTGAACCACAATTACACTTGAAATAAACCTCCTTCCAGTTGAAGATTTCGAGTCAACTTCACCGATTCGTGTCTCAAAGTACCCTCTCCCAGTTATGGAAAGACGAACCTTGGACAATGTAAAGAAAATATTGTCAAATGCAGACTTCCATTAATGTTGATTCTTGCTTTGGCAGAGTTCTCTTGTGTAGCTTTGCAATTGGCATCCATAAAGACTTCTGTTGCTAGCTCAGCAACCACAACATGAACTAAAACAATTCGATAACAACCCTTGTTAATTAGCAATGATTATGGAAAATAATAATCATATTATTAGAATAATTATCATGATCATAAAAAAAACCCACTTCAATTACCTGACACTATACTGAACTTAGCGAACTTAGCGGCCCCGCAGTGTGAAATCTGAGGGCGACGGGGGAGGGGGGGGGCGGAGCCTATAGAGGTGCACCTGCTCGTCTGGCTGAGGGGTGCCGATGCCCGGCCGCCGCCCCCCCAGCAGGTGAGGGGGTGGAGGGGGAGGAGCCGGGTCATTGGCAGGGTCTGTGCTGGTCGTGCGCCCGGTCGCGGCGCCACCACCGCAGAAGCCGCCGCCGTGTTGTCGAGCGGCCGCCCCTCGGCGTTCAGCCCGTCTTCTGAGGGTCGACGGCCAACGTGGGCCAAACGCCGCACAGAAACTGGAAGAAAACGATAAGACATTTTGGCGAATAGAATGACAATGCGTGACAACATCGGCGTGTGACTTGTGTGTGTGTGTGTGTGTGTGTGTGTGCGTGTGTGTGTGTGTGTGTGTGTGTTCACCAAAAAGCCACAACAGGACCCACATGCAGGCAGCTAAGTAACATAAATGGTTTTAATTTAAAAAAATAAATAAATGCTGGTTCAGGCTACAGGATAAATAGGGTGACTAACGAGGGAAGTGGAGGCAGCTGAGACAAAATGGCCGATGGACAAAAGAATGAATGAAGAGATACAATAAAACACCGGAACGTGAAACTACAAACCAACGGATCAACTAAACTAAGACAAATCACCAGGAAGGAGACAAACTGACAAGTGGAGGCAGAACACAACAAGGACACGTGCTCAATAACACTAAGGTCCAGCAGGGGGTGCAAGAAACTCATAAAACATAAATCAGGTTTGAGGGGGACAGAGGCAGACCATGACAACAACAAGAGGCCTCACATACCTTCACTTTCGGTCGGTACTTGAGGTAGTTTAGTCTGATCTGAAGGCTGCAGTGAAAGAAGACAATAGACAAAGACATAGATATTACAGTTCATGGAGAATTTATGAATATATCCTATTATTATATTAAAGGTCCTGTATGTAAGAATAATGAATCCGTTCAGGGACTACATGTAGGATTTTACAGCACAAATCGTTTTAAATTGCCAGTTTGTGAGCGGGTTGTGGTTGAAGTTAAAACATGAGAGCTTCCCCCGACTCTCTCTGTTGCGTGGAACAGATTTTGGGCTGATTTCTCTTATAATTGGGTCGGATTTCACGGGAAAAAGGAAGCAAGTGACGGATGTAAGCGCGGATAATTTAAAAATAAGTTCTTTCATAGCTTTTTTAAATGTGTACAATGTTTAATTATGATAAGAACTAACATTAGTTTCTGATTGTTATTGTCTCAACCCACAGAGCTCAGAATGCACTTAGAGCTCCAAGCAGGCTGTAGTTCTCCTACCGGCCAAAGGGGTCAGTAAGGAGAAGGAATCCGTGATTCTGACACATGGACTTGGTCGGTTTTGCCATTAGCAGCCTCTAGTGGCTGAAGTTGGAGCTACAGTTTATAGCTGGATCATTTTCAGACCACTGAGATTTTCAAAGTTGGGGGGAAGAATGAAACAATTTATGGAGAAAAATTCAATTTCCGGTTCAGATATTTGTTTTATGGAGGAAATAGCTGCAGTCGAAAAAAGTGACATCGTGCAGGTTTAACAATGACACTGCCATTATGTGACCGTAAAATCATTACATTTCAGGACGGCTTTTTGACTTCACCCCCCCCCCCGCCCCCCCCATATGTTTACCTGAGCAGTATGTGCAGGTAGGACCCCAAGCCCGTGAAGATGTGCCACCAGGCGTGGAACTGTGTCACCACTCCAACACCGGGGGGCAGCGTTTGCCTGCTGGCTCTGAACAAGACACAAGGAGACACAGATCAGCACCGCGGAACAGTACAACAGCTCAGCTCGCGGGGGTTAAAAACGACGGCAAACATAACCGATCGTCGGTGTCGGCGGGTATCCCCACGGGAACGCGTGCTACGTCTTATCGCGTCGCCGAATGAAACCGACGGCGCCGCTCGCTCGTACCTCAACGAGTCGCAGACGAGATTATCGATATTCCACAGCAGGAACCCGAGCGAGAAGACGCCGAGGGAGGTGTAGCACAGGGACCGGAGCCTCGGGTAGACCCTGGAGTGGGAATGGAGGAAGAAGAAAAAAAGACATTTATGATTTGTAACGGCCTCTCTGTTGTGGGTATTCCCCCTGTCTGCAGTTTTTTTGTGTTGCGGAGTCAATTAGTGCACCTGGGAGCACCCTGTCTGGCTGTTGCAGTCTCTCTCTCTCTCTCTCTCTCTCTCTCTCTCACACACACACACACACACACACATCCTGTGACACTGATTACACACACCTTACACACTTTAATTATGGCTTTTGGGCTGTTATGTTTTCATTCATAAATGTGTACATTTGTGTTCAAAGCGATGCATCTCTGGTTTTTGTCGTGGCTCACGAACCGGGTGCGGCATAATGTGTGTCCACGTCGTATATCAATCAATCAATCAATCAATCAATCAATCAATCAATCAATCAATCAGACTTTGTCAATGGAACACAAAGTGCTTAACACAATAAAAAACAATTCCTCTCATCCCCCATCCCCACACAGAGCAAGAAAAGAAGTTACAATTAATAAAAACGGGAACTGAGGAACCGCCATCATAAATCTGTATTGAGTAAATAGAAAGTACAAGATAAAGTCGTAAAATACGAAAGGAGATTAGACGTATATAGAAGTGAGTAAAACCAAAAAACAAAAGGTAGGGTATGAAAAGTAAAACAAAGGCTAACAGTGCTAAGTAAAACAATGAAATACTAAGTACTATGTAAAGTACTATGAAACGGGCGTTTCTTTGGGCACTATGGAATCTTGTTGTCGTCTCGTTGTTTTTTGCCTTGTTCTCTCCTCTCCTCTTTCAGCGGCCAACTTACCAGGTAACTATGAAGATGGATCGGATTACCAGCGACGCGACCAGCGCTCCATACATGACCTACAAACGGAGAGAACATGAACGACGCCGCAGAACCGACACTTCACCACCCGAGACATAAAACACACAAAGACGTATGCAAGAAACATACAGCTATGGTACTAATACAGCTTAAAAGGTCCTGTATGTATGAATCATGAATCTGTTCAGGGACTACATGGAGGATTTTACAGCACAAATCGCTTTAAATCGCCAGTTTGTGAGCAGGTTGTGGTTGAAGTTTAAACATGAGAGCTTCCCTGACTCTCTCTGTTGGGCTGATTTCTCTTATATTTGAGTCGGGTCGGATTTCACGGGAAAAAGGAACAAAGTGACACGTAAGCGTGGATAATGAAAATAAAATATATATTTCACAGCTTTTTTAAACGTGTGCAAGGTTTAATTACGATGAGAACTAACATTACTTTCTGATTGCGAATG
>PIJE02002421.1:58552-61052 GCA_002895965.2 Coryphaenoides rupestris | reverse complement strand
GTATCCATGTTGTTTGATGTCGATGTTCTTGCATGTGTCGCATCGTCTGTCCGTATTAAGTGTCGCCTGGCGCAGGTCGACCGGTCGGCCGCGGCTCCCGGAACTGCCATCGCGTCTCCGGACCCACAGGGGGCGCCGATGCCCGACGGCCGATGGCCGATGGCTGATGGCTGTGGTGGCGGCGGTGTAGCTGCTGCTGCTGCTGCTGAGGCTGCTGCTGTTCCCCTGTCGTTTTGGTTGCTATAGTTCCCCCCCGGAACGGACTCTCAAGGGGCGACGGCCATCGCTGGCTCAAGGAAAACACACGACGACACGGCCCACCCCCACCATCCCCGCCAACACCAACACCACCCTCAACACCACCCCCAACACCACCAACACCAACACCAGCCCTGGTGGTCGACACCAGAGGAACAAGGTGGCCTGGGGGAGAGGACAGGTCACGGGGGTGGAGGGGAGGCCGGGGGTAGGGGGCGGGGCAGAGGGGTGGAGGGGGTCGAACACGAAATAAGATGGAGGATTTATTTATATTATTTATTATTTTTCCGTCTGCCTCTGGATGATGGATTTGTGCATTGATTTTAAGTTACAGCTGTCCACGATGTCAACGGGTGAACGTTTGTAACTTTAACGAGTTTCAGTAAAGCGACACCTTAAGTGTGTCTTTGGAAACCTTCTGCCGAGTCTGTGTCCTTGAGTTGTTCGGCGTCTTTGTCGAGTCGAGTCCTGTCGCACGCGAGCTGTCAGCCGGCCATGTGAACAACCAAATTACAGGGTAGATATTTGCCATGTGTCTTCACTTCACTTCTTGTGCACATTTTGAGAACTTTTGAGGGCAAAAATTGTGCCATTTTGACATTTGATGAATCATGTCAACTTGTTTCTGTGTTCTCTGCACATGCAGTGGTTAAATTAAGTTGCAAATAACCCAAACAATGTTGAATAAACTGGTTTTAAAGTAAAGGTAGGCCTAGCAGTCAATTTGGCTGTCATAAAATATTAAATAATAATTTACATCATTTGACATGGTCATGTCAAATGATGACATGTTCTGAATTAAGCCCGCAAAGTAGGAGCAATTAAGTGTAATTATGTAATTCAGATATTCAAATGGATGTGAACGCTGCCTTGTGTGCTTTTAACCCAGACTGTTATATTAAACCCAGACCATGGTATCGAACTCAGATTGTCATATTAAACCCAAATCATGGTGTTAAACCCAGACGGCTGTATTCAACCCAGACTGGTATTAAACCAAGACCATGGTGTTCAAGCTAGACTGTTGCATTAACCCCGGACTGCTATATTAAACCCAGACTGCATATTAAACCCAGACCATGGTGTTAAACCCAGACTGTGGTGTTAAACCCAGACTGGTATTAAACCAACACTGGTATTAAACCCAGACTGTTATATTAAACCCAGACTGCATACTAATCCCAGACCGTCGCATTAACCCCAGACTGTAATATTAAACCCAGACGGTCGTATTAAACCCAGAGATCATTCCTCATCCCAGCCCAGCTCCACAGACAACCTGCTGCAGCTTCATGCCTGGGTGCCCCCTGCATCAGACAGCTTGTGGCTTGTGTGCACAGGTCACAACCCCTGCACCCCCACCCTGACACCCAACACACACACGCACACGCACACACACACGCACACACACCTGTCATATCGGGGCCACCTGTCCTGGCTATTTGGCGGGCGGTCGATGATGGCAAGGCTCGATTTCTCCACATTTCAGCACCATTGCCAAACTAGTAAATATTGGTCTGCATTGTTGGCATATTAGAAACCGCTTTGCAGGCCATCATTATCATTCATTGTTGGGCAGAAGGAGGTGCTGCCAAGAACTTAATTTATTGTAATTTATTCAACGTGGCATCACTTCCTATGAACACCGATGCTCTTAATTGCGCTTCTATTTACCCATTTTGGATTTTCGAATTAATTTCCAGCTCATTTGAGTGAGGAGCAGCAGCTTATACTTCAAACACCAGCTTATCTGTCCTCTTCTCTCATGCCACCGCCAATAAAGTCATTTCTGAACCCAAATCCATTTCTGTTAAATCCATTATTGTGGAGCCAATGCAAGGATGTGACCGGAATGCCTGATGGAGGCGCGGTGCAGCAGCGCCCCCCAGTGGCCTCTTCTCTGACCCCTCGTAGGGTATGAATGGGAGTTTCATCAGAGGCTGACACTAACAACATGGGGACTGAAACAGTTTTATCATTGAAAATATATGGCATAACAGAGTCATATAACCTACAAACTTTATTTATGTATTTACAAAAGCAAAGGCCTACAGTGGTTACCACGTTGACAACAGCAGCAAAGTAGACACGTTTGACACATAATTAAAACACACAAATAAAAACCAAAAAACAAAGAAAGAAAGGAAGCACGTTCATTCATCCGATGTATTTCTACATTGTGCGTCGGCCAGTGAATCAAAAGTCTTACAGGTCAGACCTTCTTGTCGTGTTTGTATCAAAA
>PIJE02002421.1:48552-53552 GCA_002895965.2 Coryphaenoides rupestris | reverse complement strand
GCACCGGGCGGCAGCGTTCAAACCGATCGGCTCCGCTGACTCCCTCGGCGGCGGAGCGCGGCCACCAAACCTGGGCGCTCGTCATGCCGTCCACTCGTCGGGGAGCGGGGGGGGGGGGGGGGGGGGCGGCGCCAAAACAGTCGACGGGGAAAAAGTCATCTCGAACGCATCAACGCCAAACGCATCAACAATGTGAAGCCTCTGGCATGTCTTCCACTCCCACCACGCCTGACTGGGTGAGTGTGTGTGTGTGTGCGTTTGCGTCTGAGCTAAGGGGCCTATTAGGCTGTTGTTGTATTGTGTTTGTGTTGTATTGTGTTGTATTGTGTTGTGTTGTGTTGTGTTGTATTGTGTTGTATTGTGTTGTATTCCCCCGGTGTATGGATCAAAGATAACCCACGGTGCTTGCAACATTGCACTTTGCCACTGGCGGGGGGGGGGGGGGGGGAACGGAGCCAAAGATAACAGATAGCGGGGAAATATTTAGTTCTCTTTGAGGAGCGCTTGCCTCGGGTGGCGAGAAGCTTCTTCTGCTCGTAGTCGTAATCCTGCGGGAGAAAAGAGAGCAAAAGAAATAGCAAACGCGATGTTAGATAATGGAGTCTTTGTTCTCCGCTTGACAAAGGATGGAGAGAACGATTCTGAAGTTCTGCGTTGCGTTTGAACGGCTGAATAAAAATATGAAAGGCTGGTTGAGATCCAATTATCTCATGTAACTTATATTATGAGTACAAAGCGGTCATAATGTAAGATATGACGATGGCTATATGCTGTATTTTTGCTCGTGTCTGCACCTATCTTACATGTACGTGAAAACTGATGGAACATACAGTAGATATGATCTGTACTCCCTCTCTATACTATCAGCTCTTCCTTGATCTCTAACAAACCCTTCAACATTGAGATGCAGAGATGCAAACCGACTGAGCTGGGAGACAGGTGGCGGTGATGGAAAGAGGATGGAAAGAGGAGCTTTTGTGTTTGTTTGCTTGTTTGTTTTTCTTTTGTTCTCCGGGTTCCTCACCTCGTCCCGGAGTGAGGACTCGTCGTCGCCGAGAACGTCCTGAACCAGCATCACCTCCCTCCTCAGGCTGCTCTTCCGGTCTCTCCTCCCACCGCCTCCCTCCGGCTCCATGCTCAGCAGTCTGGACACACACACGGACACGCACACACACACACACACACACACACACACACACACACACACACACACACACACACACACACACACACACACACACACACACACACACACACACCACACACACACAGAGACACACACACGGACACACACACACACACACACGGACGCACACACACGGACACACACACACCACACACACACGGACACACACACACCACACACACGGACGCACACACACACACACACACACACACACACACACACACACACACACACACACACACAGAGACACACACACACGGACACACACACCACACACACACGGACACACACACACCACACACACAGAGACACACACACACGGACACACACACACACACACACACCACACACAGAGACACACACACACGGACACACACACACCACACACACACACACACACACAGAGACACACACACACGCAGAGACACACACACGGACACACACACACACACAGAGACACACATACCACACACACACACGGACACACACACACACACCACACACACGGACGCACACACACAGAGACACACACACCACACACACGGACACACACACCACACACACGGACACACACACACCACACACGGACGCACACACACACACACACACACACACACACACACACAGACACACACCACACACACACGCACACACCACACACACAGAGTCACACACACACCACACACACGGACACACACACACCACACACACGGACACACACACACCACACACACGGACACACACACACACCACACACACGGACACACACACACACACACGGACACACACACACACCGACACACACGGACACACACACACCACACACACGGACACACAGAGACACACACACACACACATGTGTGGTCAGGTCCGTCAGTGAAGGCCATCTAGAAGACCTAACTGCTAATTCATTATATAACGTGTGGACGCGCTCGCTAATGAATGCTAGCCACTGGCCATGTGTTTGGTCGTGTTTGGCTTATGTGACTCGAGATACAAGGGCAAGGTTGTAAAGCTTGGTCAATAAAATATATTATCTACATTTTTTATATATATATATATATATATATATATATATATATATCTTTTATAAAGATAAAATAAATATATATTCCAACTCCAAGGACACAGGTGGTTGGTGTTGAATCATCCGGTTTATTGTCAAGTTTGGAAAACGGATGGCTAGCCCGCCCCAAGTGTGTGTGCTGATGGCCGGTTGAACCCGTGCGCCTCGATTAGGCAATGCACCACAGGTGTGTAGCCCCGCCCACTGCAGACTCTTAACGGGTGGCCGGGCGAGGCTAATTAAACCAGCCACCAAACACACACTCCACAAAGAGTAGGAGAGTGTGTGCAGGCGTGTGTCTCTCACCTGTGTGTGAAGGCCTGTCCCGTGGAGTGTCTCCTGCCCAGGATGAAGCCCCTGCACAGCTCCGGGCCCTGGAGGCTTCCCCTGCGACCCGTTAGCATCCGGACGCCGCCACCGCCACCGCTAGCGCCGCTCGATGCTTCACAAACCTCCGATGAGGTCATGGCCCGGGGCCCGCCGCTCTCGTCGCCCGATTGGCCGGATTGGTCCTCGTTCTCGAGAATCTGAAGGAGGACGAGCGAAGGTAAGTCGTGGAAAGCTAGGTTATTGCTATGCATTCGTAGTCGTACTAGTAGCAGCACTTAACCTTTTCCAGAGGACGGCAGTCCGTCCCGTTCCAGTTCAGCCCCGACCTCCCTTCCTCAGTGGGCGTGGCCAGGCCTGGGGGCAGTGATGGGCGTGGCTTGTTGTGACACTGAGGAACAGCCGGCACCTCTGGAGTCTGAGCGGGCAAAGAACCTGAGGGATGAATCGGGTGTCTGTTATCAATGTACATTCTCCACCCAAGACTAAGTCTAGACTACACCTGACCCAGATCCAAGACTAAGTCAAGACTACACCTGACCTACATCCAAGACTTACTCAAGACTACATATGCCCCAGATCCAAGTCTAACGAACTCTCTAAGTCCAGTTGCAAGACAATGTCACTTCCCATAATTGTACGGCTTTTTAAGACATCACAAATGTTCCCAATGCTAAAAAGCAACGTGTCTTTTCCCTGTGGTTTGATTCTCTTGTTACTCTTCAAATGTAACTCATATATAAAGTGCACATGAACCATGGAAGCAGACGTGACGCGCAGGTCGATCACTCACCTCGATCAGACAGGCGGAGCTGCTGCAGCAGCAGGGCCAGCCAGTAGTTCGTCAGCTCGTTGGCGGACAGCGCGGTGTCGGGGGTCGTCTGGGCTACCTTGGCCATCTCGCCGGAGTCCAGCCCGAGGAGCAGGCGACGGGCCTCGTACAGGCTGGCCATGTTCCGCTCCAGACCCTTGACCACCACCGACTGACCCCCCCGAAACCACAGGAGAGACCGACACTCACTCAAAAACAAAAAGTTAAAAAACCCCACCAAGTTCACACAGATTGGAGCTTGTCTGCCATCAGACTTTAGATGTTAACCTCTGAACTCTGATTTGTGAGTATGCAGCCAAACCAGGTGAGGCACGCTGAGTGCAGAGGGCGTTATGAATCCGTGCTCAAGGATGCTCTCTGGTGGCCGGGCGGCGTTTCGCTCGACATAAAGTCTGTGCTGATGACCATCCGCCTCCTTGGATCGAGGACACATGAAGAAAGAACCTTTCCTCTGCTGGCAGAGTGGGATGTTGTGAGTGTGTGTTGATATGATAGGATGTGTGTTGTATTGATATAATGTGTGTGTGTGTTGATATATGTGCGATGTGTTGGCTGATGTATTCAACATTTTGAGTTTATGATTTTCTTCTTGGTCTTCATCGTTCTGAACTTTAATTCACAGCTTTGACTGCGGACGTGTTTGCGGCAAATTTGTCAGTAAAAGTGGACCCAGCCACCAGCAGTGTGGGGACAGCCAATAAAGCACAGCATGGGTCATATGAAACACACTGTCATTAAAGGGGTCCTATTATACCACCAGGTGTGAGCGCGATTGACCATTACAAGCCGTTTCAAAACTGTCATGTGACTAAAATTGTCATTGTGAGGAAGTGACATCACAACTGGGAGTGTCCGTCCACACAGATGTACGCTGACTACCGGCCTCCCCAGTGGGGACAGTACCAACTGGTGAACCGATGGTAGGGCCCCTTTAAGACATGACCAGGCTCTGGCTCTGCAGGTCTGCAGGTACCTTGCTGGTCTGCTTGACTTTGGGCTTGATGCTGATGAAGACCTCCATGTCCTGCATCATCTGGCTGAGCCTGCGGGGGTCCGTCTCCCCGTCCTCGCGCATGTCGAACATCAGGCACACCGGGAGGCAGTCCTGTCCAAAGGTGGCCATTTTTATCTCATTGGAAAATATGTAAATGTATTCCATTGTACAATTTTCAACCAAACATATATTCGGCATTCTATGTTATTATTATGCTGTCACAATTGATCCAATCCCGTTCAAAACGATCAATTAAAGTTTAAACGCCACTTTAAGACACATCATGAATCCACAACACCGAATTTCTACACCTTTAACACTTCCCCTGTTACCGCCCCTAACTGGTTACACCCCGCCCCCGTCCCCGCCCCTGTCCCCGGCCCCGCCCCCGGGCCCCGCCCCCTTACCATGAGCTGCTGCCTGGCCAGACACACCCCCTCTGGGCTGCCCTGCACCAGCAGCGAGGGGGCGCTCTGCGGGGCGCTGAGGTCCGGCAGGATGATCTGGGTCTGGGTCTGGTGCATGACGGCCAGGAAGTGAGCTCCGTTCTGGCCCAGCATGAACAGGTGCTGCTGGGAGGTGACGTCCAGGTGGC
>PIJE02002421.1:15321-46042 GCA_002895965.2 Coryphaenoides rupestris | reverse complement strand
TCTGTTGCCCACGTCGTAGTTCCTCTCGGCTGGGGAGAAACGGCGAGAAAAGAAAGCGCAGGGATGGACCTTTTGGTCTTCCTCCGACCGCTGGGAGAGGACGGCTCCGATGCCCGTGTCCGAGGCGTCCACCTCCACGATGAACTGCCTCGACGGATCTGGGTGTGAGAGCAGGGTAGTCCGGTGGTCAGGGTAGTCCGGTAGTCAGGGGGTCTGTCGGGGATCCGTCTGCGGGGAAAAAGGGGAATCCAGGGATAGGGGCGTGGAGAGGGTCCGAGGAGAGGAGGGGTCCGGAGAGGGAGTCACTGGAGTGAGGAGCGAGGAGAGGGTCCGAGGAGAGTAGGGGTCCGTAGTGGGGGTCACTGGAGCGAGGAGACGAGGAGCGAGGAGACGTGGAGAGACAGGATCGACAGGGTAATGCGGAGACGAGGAATACGCGGGGCTCAGGAAGGAGAACACAGGGAACTAGAGCCGAGGGGGTAGAACAAGTTCTTGTGGTCTGTCCACACCAAAAACGGTAATGTGGCTCCCTCAAGCCAGTGTCTCCACTCCTCCATTGCCGCATGTACCGCCAGCAATTCTCTGTTGCCCACGTCGTAGTTCCTCTCGGCTGGGGAGAAACGGCGAGAAAAGAAAGCGCAGGGATGGACCTTTTGGTCTTCCTCCGACCGCTGGGAGAGGACGGCTCCGATGCCCGTGTCCGAGGCGTCCACCTCCACGATGAACTGCCTCGACGGATCTGGGTGTGAGAGCAGGGTAGTCCGGTGGTCAGGGTAGTCCGGTAGTCAGGGGGTCTGTCGGGGATCCGTCTGCGGGGAAAAAGGGGAATCCAGGGATAGGGGCGTGGAGAGGGTCCGAGGAGAGGAGGGGTCTGGAGAGGGAGTCACTGGAGCGAGGAGAGGGTCCGAGGAGAGTAGGGGTCCGTAGCGGGGGTCACTGGAGCGAGGAGACGAGGAGCGAGGAGACGAGGAGACACAGGATCGACAGGGTAAAGGCCGCCACACACCGGGCCGAAAATCGGGCGTCGGAGAGTCTTGAGAGGTCGGTGACATGAGTCTCTTTGGTGTGTTCGGTGAGGTCGGCCGTCGTTAATGTCGTCGGCATTCTTTTCAGCCGATTCAACATGTGTAATCGGCCACTACCAGTCGTTCAGTCTGACCAATCTGATTGGTGGAGGGCTATCCATTGACTAGCGAATCAGTGAAGCCCGGAAGTGAGGATGGTAAACATACCAGATAAACAGTGAAAAAGCAGACATGTCGATTTTTATTTTTATTACATATCGATTATTTTTCGCTTGCGACATCTTTCTTCTTCCAAAAGAAGAAGCCCGAGAGCTGACAACACCAGTATCTTCATATCACGATCCATCGTTTTAATTAGATTTTTCCGTTCAGCGAGTAATTACAACTACAATCCTTCTTGACTACTCACTCTCTGCTGACAACAATGACTGATGACAGCGTGCTGTGTGTTTTGGTCTAGAGCAGGGGTGCCCAATACCAATATCCAGCGATATCCATCCACCCCCCTCCCGTATCAGAACCGCAAATTAACGGAGCCCCCCCCCCCCCCCCCCTCCGCCATCAGAACCGCAAATTAACGGAGCCCCCCCCCCCCTTTTTATATGAAGTATACTCGGGATATATTTAGCATTTTTAGTGTAGGTAGATCATATTGGCTTGGTCATTTTAAAAGTAGCTCGCAAGTTGAAAAAGTGTGGGCACCCCTGGTCTAGAGAGAGGTCCTGGTATTTCCGGTTTTCGTTTTTTTTTGGACCACAATACAGATTAGCGCCGCCTGCTGTTTTGGAGACATTACATCTCTTCGTCTCGGTGTGTCCCTCACACTTTTTTGACCGAGTCGGGGAGATTAATAGCCCGACTCCATTTTCTGGCGACGATCGGGCAGTCGTCTTGGTGGGTGTGGGGGCGCCTTAACGCGGAGACGAGGAATACGCAGGAGTCAGGAAGGAGAACACAGGGAACTAGAGCCGCGGGGGTAGTACGTTCTAGCAACGTGTATTGTTCATGACGGGCTTAAATAGCCGCTGTGTCCTGGTTGTGATTATCTGCACCTGGTGAGGCTGCGCCTTGTTACGCCCGAGCGCGTCCCACTCGCTCGGGTGTTTCCGTCAGCGGTCGGGCTGGGATCCCGACTCGCCCGCGGTGACGTGGTAGGCTCAGGAGAGGAGCGCCCCACAACAAGCAGTACCCCATCATTGAGTGCTATTTGGAGTCTATAGTATATTTGACGGTTTTGATAAAATATTACATTGAAAAACAGTAAATACTGACACAATATTTCTGTGTTCTTGATGATTTATAATAACCTCATGCGAGAAAAACTATAGTTAAATAATTACTAAACTTGTTTACATTCCATTATTCTTTTCCATAATTATATTTGCATTGTAATTAAACTCATCTCAGCACATAAGAATGTTTTTTGGACGATCTGAGAATCAAACCTGGCCTGGTTCACACAGAGAAACAACCTCAACCACTTTCCACAGCCAATAACAAGACGTTTTCATCTTTCGGTCAAATGTGTGTGAGAGAAGTATCAAATGTCTTTACTCCTCAACACATCATCATCATGAGCTGGATGTATATCCTTCTATTCATTATTTGGGGTAAAGTATTCCTATTTTTATTTCTACTTTCATAATACATGAGTTTTACATGTTGTCTTGTTGAACAACTAACTGTGTGATGATTGGTAGACAGTGTTTAACATCACATTGATGAATGGTAAATGGATTGCAATCATAAAACATTTTCATACAGAGCGTTGTACATTTCCTGACCCATTCATACACCAACGCCGGTGTCAACCATGCTAGGCAACAGCCAGCTTGTCGGGAGCAGATAAGGTTAGGTGTCTTGCTCAGGGACACTTCGACACTTCACGAGGGGCAGCTAGGGATCGAACCAGCAACCTTCCAGTTGCCAGACAACCGCTCTCCCTCCTGCTGCCCATATTGATATCATCATATCTTGCTCCATGGTTCTGTGTGTTTCTTCATATTACTGATGCTCTCAATATATTTCTAATTCAAGGTGCTGTTGTGTCCTGTCAGGACGTACTCTCTAACACAGAAGTGGAGCTGACCGTGAGACCAGGAGACAACGTTACTCTATACTGTGACTGTAAACCCTCAAACACCCTGCCTCCAGCATCAGGTGGGATATATTTTGGTTTGGGCCGCTGTTAGAGTACAAGGGCCTACTACATTTCTACTCCATCAAAAATCTCGAGACCAGATTACCCATGGCTCTCACCTCTCCTTGAAAAGTCGGACACGTCCTAATGATTTCAATCAGCCAAGACACCGTGAGCATTATATACTCAGATTTTTCGACCACTTAATTGAGGGGAGTTGAATGTTCCAGCCACTCGGCATACTACTCTGGCTAATGAGTACACCAGTAATATTTACAGAGCTAGTAGAACAATCACTGATTTCTCACCTTGGGACTCTCACTTACTGTGGCAGCCTGAACAAAATTGTTCTTTCGATAGATGGAGACATAAAGAGAGATTGAGGTTACATGACCTGCAGTATCCACACATATGGAAAATGTAACCCACAAGGATTTCCATTTGGTTCAGGTTATCCTCTTTTTGTAGATTCGTTATTATCCTCACATTAGAATCTTGTGTTCGTTGTAATGATATTTAAAGCACAGGACTCGGCATCGTGAGGCAGCTTTTCTAGTTTTACAGTTTGAATATTTTTTTATTTGAAGGTCCGATGAATGATTATTCCAGTTGAACCTATAATTTAGATACCATATAAATATTATCATCACCTATTAGGCAATCATCAATTATTAGAGGTAAATGTGCCAACTGTTGCCGCGGGTTCTTCAAGCAAAAATGTTCCATACACCTTTTACAAATTGATGTATATTTTATTGTTAAATAGAAACAAATTCAACTCGTTGTTATTATTATCGACCACTATACAGTCCAATGGAACTATATGCATCTCTCAATACAACTTGAACTCTGCAACCATTACTATGTATAATTCCTATCATAAAATATAAACAACCAGCATGAGTGTACTAAAGTCAGATAAGGAAAATATACCACCTATACTTAGTGAAAACCAGACATACACACACACACACACACACAGACAAGCAATCAATCTGTCTAACCAATATACTATACCCCCCATTATAGACTCTGAGACGACCCATCAATAGTGGCTTGCGGCACCCACACAGGATGGAACAGAAGCCAAACAGTCAACGTAACATCAAGTGGTGGTGACCTTCAGAAGACACAACAGAAGGCTATGTGACTCTCTCACGGGAAGCTCGCTCAGGGTGACAGTGCTGGATGACCAGTATGACCAATGTGACCAGGCAATGCCTGCTGGCCATCCTGTGTGCCCTCGCTTCTTGAGCTCTGTGCTTTTCCGTGTGCTCCACCTCCTCTCATCTACGTGAGTGCCGCTAGTCGTGACCTCATGGCCCTGCGTAGGGTAGCACAACCAGTAGTGCCATTAGGTGCGACCAGAGTGGTGTAAACGCATATGATATAGGTATAATTAGGTGTTAACCAGTGAGGCGATGATTTTTCCAATGGAGCAAAAAAGTTTAAACGGGTTATAATCATCTCAAGCATGAGAGACTCAGGTTATAATGGTCTATCTATTCTTGTTTCTGTTCTGTCTGTCTGTCTGTTCTGTTCTGTTATACTATGTACTGTCTGTCTCCGCAAAGTGCTATATCCAGGGGTTCTAAGGTAGGTAGTAGTGGACGTGTATATATATATACAGTATATACATTAAATGTTTACATATTTATACATATCACGCGTATATATACATACATATACACCATGTATATGATAGCGTAGGCGTGTCTATAAGTTAATATGCCGCGACAGCCCCCTAACACTTAGAGCCCGACCGAGATTGACAGTCGATGCACTACCAGCGCTTCTTGTCGATGTTGGCTCTCGATCCGGCAACCTCTCCTCACCCGCCGGAGTGCGAGAAGTCGTTGGCGCAGCCTCCTTGGTTGTCTCCCCGGCGCGTCCGGAGCTCTGTGAGTCGTCAGGCGCGACTCCCTTCCTGCCTCCGCCCGGCCTCACTCCCTCCCTTACGCTCCTACCTCTTCTCCTCGTTCTTTCATCGACTCTGCTGCTCTTGGGGGAGAGTGTGTCCGAGGTCTGAGCTGACAGCCTCTGTCTCGTCGCTGTGGTTTGTGGATGGATGTCGTGGTGCGGGAGTCTGTTTTCTATGTGTCCTTGTCCATGTATGTGTTGAGTGTTTAGCTGACGGACTGACGCGTCGTTGTGTCTTGAGCCGGGGTTTGCTTAAGCTTAGAGTGTGCTGCTGATGTCGTCTCCTTGGTGGCTGTACTTGGCCTTCTGCGGGGTGAACGTGAGCGCCGCGGACATTCAAGTGATTTGTGGGGAGAGCGGGTCGTATAGAAAAGTTGCTGCATGCATCTGGTTTCTGGCCGGGATCATGTTTCTGGTTCCTTGAATTGTGAACAGTTACGAGTTGCTTGAACAAGGGTGTGTAACCATTTGTAATATACGGTTAGTGGTTATTCCGAGTCATGCGGTTCTATCATGGTCTTAGGGTCACAGATACTTCTGTTATTCTTTGACGTTGTCTTATCTTATGCCTGTTTCACCAGTGTGTGTCTGTCTTGTACCTGTGGCTGTACCTTGCCTGCCTAGCTGTGTCGCCCGTGGTAGCCTGGTTTCTGTGGCACTAATAAGGAAGCACGTATGATCCTGTTTCTTTTTCAGATCAGAGACCGCCCGAGACGGGCGTCCGGCCAGTTGTGGAGCTGATATATCGAATCAGAAGTGGTGGTGGTGCGGTTGAGAATAGTATGTGTGTTAATCTGGATCTTTAGCTACCACTGTGTAAGATGTGGCGAGCATCGTCATAGACTAGCTCGAGAACCAATTGTGGTCGTTAATGGACATGACCTCACAACCGCGTCAGTCATCCTTATGCCAGAAGTACCGTTAATGTGTGATGGTGGAGTGGAAGCACCGACAAAAGTTGTTGAATGTAAGAGCTGAGAGGGGCGTTGCTGAGCGCAGTAGCAGGGGACAGAGGGGAATTGGAACCAGCGCCCTATTCACCCAACTGCCTAATTTTACAGTGCCCTGCTCCAGCCGCCAAGAGTCAAAATCAGTGCCGTTCGGCTCTCTGGTTTGACTCTAGCTCTCGCTTCAGACGCCTCAGTCGTCTAAGACACATAGTCTCAGACCTGCATGCTTTCCTCTTGTCTCTCTCAGTCTTCTCTTCTCTCATACTCTCTACTCATGTTCTCGTCTCGTCTTCTCTCTCCCTTCTCTCTCTGTCCTTTCCTTGTGGGGTCTCTTCACAAGGGTGTACAAGAGATAACACTGAAGCACGATCAAGTCGCCCATTGTGTTTGTGTCTGCTCTGAATGTAACTCTCTCTGCGCGCTCTCCTGCTCTCTTCATAATCCCTTCTCACAGTCTTCTCCATTCTCATTCTCCCCCTCTCTCTCTCTATTTTTCTCGTCTCTCAGTCTCTCCGTCTCCCCTCTCTTCCTTCTGTTTCTGTCTCTCTCTGTCTCTCATTGCGCTCTGCCCCCTCTCTTGCTCTTCCTTTCTTCTGTTATGTTATCTTCTGTCTCTCTTCTACTCTTCTTCTAGCTATCGCATGTCCTACGTGCTCATCGTAACCCTTAGCTCGCTGAAGTTACACAAAGTACTATAGTGGTATGGGATTTGTAAATGCTGGTATAGATAATCCCACGCATCTAGGGGATAGGTTGAATACTGGTACTCATCCACAGATACTAGTTGTACAATGTATGTCACGCCAGTGTGGTGTAGTGTGTCATTCGATCTCCACAGTCTCCTTTTCATTCTAACCTGCGTCTGTGGTGTCTGATACACGGAGCCCATTGGGAAGATGGTGTTTTATTACGGCATAACCAGCTGAGTCTGCGCCAAAAAATGTTCACGACTTCCCTGTTTACGCAAAGCCAGAGGAACTTCGAGCTTTCCTGAGATATAACAGTACTGCCTAAAGTGGCATAGGTGTGTCGTGTATTACACTAATAAACGAGACACTCAGCAGGTGTGTTCGTCTTCTCAAACGCCCGTGTGTGCAGCCATCAGGATGTGAGCATACAACCCCCACACACAAGAAACAGCACACGCAACACACAGGCGCACACACACAGACGACCCACAAACTGTATATTTTGCTATTCATGTTATCTGTTCATATGTGCGATTAACCGTCCCGCCTGGCTATGCTCCTAATAGTAAGAATTAACGAGCTACATAGGAGGACCACATGAGACCTGCGTGTGTTGATTTGCTGTTGTTGGCTGATTCGATCTGTGTGTGATATTTATCGCTGATCGCCTGCTCTACTCTGTGCTGTTGTAATTATTGCTTGCGCCTGGTCTGTGCAGTGTGGTAGGTAAGAATATCATTTTACATTTTACTTTAGTCTCAAGAAAATGCAAACATGAGATAAAGTAAAGTGTTTTTTAGAACTTATAAAACTTTCTCTCACGTTGGCACACATGTTCATGAAATTGACCCATATATTAAAAGTTTGCAGTGTAATCAAATACTGTGTATGTTTTAAATACCATATACTGTTTGCATATTGTCATTTGTTAATCATATAAATCTGATAATAAGTCTTTGGCGATGTTTACTCTCTACATTATTAGATATTTGTGGGATTGTGTGTGTATGGTGGCTGACTGGCTTAATTGGCCTCACCTGGCCCAGTTAGAGTCTGGGGGGGTGGGGCTCCAAGCCTGTGGTGCATTTGCTCATCAGTGCACCACAGGTTAAGTCAGCCACCAGCACACACACTCGCTAGCATGTGTACCACGTCTCCATTCATGTCACGTTGAGATCGAGGTAGAGTAGTCATACCAAAGGTCTGCTACTTCTGACTAAAAACGTTTTCTCCCGAGTGGCAGTTTTCCATTGGCTGCACACTCCAGCTCAA
The DNA here is from genome assembly GCA_002895965.2 of Coryphaenoides rupestris. NCBI lineage: Eukaryota > Metazoa > Chordata > Actinopteri > Gadiformes > Macrouridae > Coryphaenoides > Coryphaenoides rupestris. The sequence goes on along the minus strand of PIJE02002421.1, from coordinate 38,046 downwards.
GTAAGCATGATGTGTGTTTTGACAACGGCCCTCACTTGCACACTGAAACCCAATGTGTTGGTTTTTTGTTAAACCGTTGCCACAAAACATTTATTGAATCTCCAAGTTCTCCTGCTAATAAGTGGGGTTTACTTACCCCTAAAGATAAGTCTCTGTTCTGAAACCTATGATCTCAATACAAGGGGATTCCTCTTGACCTCAATAAAATGTCATCAGTTATTCATGTTAATAACTAATGCAAAGTAAAGGGAACCAATATCCAAAATGATTAATTAACAGAAAATAAAATAAAATGTGATTTATTTTACTGTTTGAAACTCTGAGCCCAAGAGCACAGTGTACTGTATGTTACTATGTGATCACATGACTCGTTTCTCTGGACTGCATCGTGTGTTAAGACCACCGGTGGTTAGTGTTGCTCAGCTACAGGATGCTATCGTGGTTTTCCTGTGTACCACTCGTCAGTTTACTGCTAGCATGTTCACTCCATTTTCCATTTGCTGAGAAGTGTGAAGAGTGTTGGTTCTTAGGTGGTGGATTCTGTAGCGTTCCTGTGTGGTGTGTGTGTTGTGTGTGTGCTCGCTTGTGGTTCCTGTGGGTGTGTGGTGCGTGTGTGCCTCGTGCTTGTCTGTGGCGTGTTCCTGTGACCTGTGTGCTGCTGTCGTGCTGCCCTGCACATCAGAGTCCGTGTGTGTGTGTGTGTCTAGTAAGTGTACCAGCCATCAACTCACACACACACTTCAAAGAGAGAGTTCTAGCTACTGCATAACATGTGTGTCCGCTTGTGACGCTGATCTGTCGTCTTCTGTTTTGTGAGAGTGTCTGTTTGCATTCAATTAACAAAGGACTCTAGAATATTAACCAGATCGTTCAACGTTTTCTACCTGTGTGTGTGTGTTGTTCGCTCTCCAGTGTGTGTGTTGCTTATGTAGCGAGAAGCCTTGTGTTTTGTGTGTGTGAGTCTGTGTTGTGTGTGTTCCTGTGTCTGTGTGTCTGTATTGTGTGGTGTGTGTGTGTGTGTGTGGTGTGTGATAGCCTGTGTATCGAGCTGTGGTGTGTTGGTTTTCTCTGTGTGTGAGTGTGCCTGTAGTGTCCGAGTCTGTGTTTACTGCTTGTGGTCTGGTGTGTTTTCATAGGTGTCTCATGAAATGCTGACAAGATTTTAAGATTAGATCTAGATTTAGGGGCTGGGGTGGGATGGGTGTGTGTGTGTGTTGTTGTGTGTTGTGTGTGAGAGAGCTGTGGGGTATTTTGGGGATAAAGGACCCGCACGCGATTTAGCCCTGATCGGCTCCCGGCAACCGGTTGAACCGCCGTGAGGATCAAAACAGGGGACAAAGAGCTGGACGGCTGATGAAATAGAGCGGAAATAATAAGGGCGTCTTCCATTTGTCCTTGGACACCTCCCACTCAGTACCCGCCTTCCTCACCCCCTCCTCACCCAAACTCCTCATCCCAACTCCACCCAACTCCTTCACCCCAACTCCTCACCCAAACTCCTCACCCAACTCGTCACCTTTTCGCCAAAACTTGCACGTAAAAATAAGTCGAAAACCAAATAGTCACTTAAAAAGGTTGTAGACGATCACTCAATGAAGTTTGTGTTTTGCAGGCAAGCCTCTTTTGCTCTGAGGAGGCGGTGTGTTAGGAGAGTTGGGTGTTTTGCCATGGAAACGCCGGTGCCGTCACACACCACCACACACACACGCACGCACGCACGACACACACACACAGCACTATACGACACCACACCACCTACGACAGCCGTCAGACATCGAATGAAAGTTGAGTTGCGGAGGTTGTTCCAGAACGAGATAAGGGTGGAGTGGGGTGGGGGCATCATAATGAGGAGTGCGCGCGGGGTCACTGAGGCAATGACCTCCACTAGTGAGGGGAGCGTCATGTATATCACTTACAGCACACACACGACACACAGGCTTACTACAGCACATGAACCCCAGTATTTAATGGGGATGTGCGTGCTCGCTCGGAGACGGAGACAATGTCCAGAGACTTCTTATAACAACTGTATTTGCTCAACATAGCTCATCACTCTAGATACAGGACAGAGTGTCAGGAAAACAGACAGAGACACAGACAGGCAGACAGCAGACGACAGATCAGACATCAGGACAGACAACGAAGATCTCACTGTCTAACACCAATAGATCTCAATTATGACTAAAATAGGCACTACTTTCAAACCATAGCATAATTATCATTTAATACATAAATAATCATAAATAAATACTTCATTATATCCTAACTACAAAGTAATACTATGGATAATATAATTAATATTATAATTAGTTAATAAATTACATAATTAATAAATAGTCACATATTATATCCCATAATAATAAATAAAAACGACAAAAGAGCAATAATAAAGTCCTCTAGATTTCAAATTATAGTCTTATCTAATTTATTAAAACAAATTAATTATAAATGAAAAAAATCATAATAATAAGTAATTAATAAATCATAGTCGTTCTAATAATAAAAATATATTAATACAATAACATTTTTATCAAAGTAATTTAGATTTGTACTGATAATAATATAATGACTAAAACAAACTATTCATTTATTAGAAACATAATAATTAAGAATAATACCTACAAAATCAAATCATGAGTTATTATGAAATCAGATAATAATAATAATGATAAGAAATATGTTATTAATATAGACTTTGAGATACATATTACTAAGGTGACTCAATCAATGAGTATAAGATACAATCATAACAGATATAATAATATAATAATAATATAATAATAATATTAAATATTAAGTAATAAAACTGTTCCAGACCCCTACGCTGGCGAACCGTGTAACAGCGCGCGTGGGCTGCGCTGCGCTCTCTGCGCTGCTCTGCTCAAGTCGGTTGCGTCATTCCTCCTCATCTTCCTATTCCTACGTATCCTCCCCTTTGAGTTCTACTTCGGGTGCTTCGCGGAAAGCTCAGTGATACGGCAGCGAGCAGCTTAGGCAGTCAGACGGATAATCAAGAAGAAGCTCACGTGTTTTTAATCAACTGTTGTCTTGGCTTCCTGTGCTTGTGTGTGTGTGTCTTCTTGTCTTCTGTGTGTGTTGTGTGTGTGGTGTCGATTTTGTCTGTCGTAGTGAGGTGGTTGATTGATCGCCCACAAAACCACTGATGATCGTTGCTGATGATGTGATGAGTGTGTGTGCTGTGTGTTGTGTGTGTGTGTGTGTGATGTGTGTAGTGCTGATGTCGTGTCGATAGAGTGTGACTCGTTATCATCAATGCACTGATGGAAAACGTCTGTACGGTTGTTGTGGTGTTGTGCTCGTGGAGAGAGAAAGTGCCAGGAGTGCGTGTCGTCGCAGTAGAGAGCTCTCTGTTTAGTGTGATGTGTGTGAGTGCCTCTGATTGAGTGTGTCCACCTGGCCGAAATCTCAAAATAGGTAGATTCACGGATTCTTTAGGAAGAGGTGGTCGCTCGGGTTGAAAGCCTTCCAGAAAATAGCCAGAAAAATCATTTTATTTACACCATGTTTTATGACGCGTGTTTCTTACGTTTATTCTATGGTCATATTATTAATAAAATAGCGCTATAATATGGGAACGTATTTTTGGGGGTGATGCTGTAGCCTATAAACTCCCTTAAAAACCAAGCACAGTCCACAATGTTACCATTCATAGTCTCTCCTGTCCTCACCACACCCACCTCTCCACTCAACTCAAACCTCACCACTCAACCTCACTCAACTCCACAACACTCCAAAACCAACTCAACCACACCAGTCCTCCTCACACCACGGAGCTCACGCTCCCGTAATTGCCCAGCGCCGCACACCAGAGCCAAACATGCGGAGTAGTGAACCGACTAGACACCGTCAGCGCACACTCCTACACAGCACCAGCACGGCCCCGACTGCAGGGTGGGCATACTCACACACAAGCTCGATTACTAACTGACACTAGCACTCACACACATTCTCCACACACCCACACACACTTCGATCACACCACACATCTACACCACTCGACACAAACATCGTGACAACACTCTCACACACTCTCACACCACACACTCTCACACACCCTTCCACACACACTCTCACACACCCTCACACAACCACTCTCGACACCCACTCTCACTAACTTAACTCTGTAACACACTTCTTCACACACTCTCACACACCTCTCACCCCACACACACTCACACTATCCCATGCACCACACACACTCTCACACACTCTGCTCACAAACCTCTCACACTCACTATCCACACACACTCTACACATTGCTCAACACTCATCACACACTCTACACACACAACTCTGCTCAGCACATTCTCTCACACTCGTTCACAACACTCCACCACCAGCTAACAAAAAGAGAAAAACTCAACTTAATACAAACACTCTACACACATCCTCTCAGCAACACTAAAGTTATGGCTGCAATATTCTTAATAGTCCTCTTCTGACCATTTTAAGTTATTAATTTATTATTAATTTGTTATTATTTTTATCGATCACAGTTGTATATTAACTTTTCATTTATGATTCAAAATGTGTTTCGCAGACTGAATATCTTATCTTGAGGATCCCCTTATATCGAGTTTTAGATTACTGCATACAATAGCCGCTTATTTTTCTTACTAGGATGTACATTGTAATCTGTTATTTTATTGTATTGTTATATTTCCTGAATTTTTTCTGCTACTGTTTGGTTCTCTATTGTTTTACTGTATTGCTATGCAACCTGGCACAAGAATTTCCTTCGGGATTAATAAAGTTTTATCTTATCTCTCACACACTCTCACACACACGCTCAGTACATGGGTCGTAGTGCTTGCTTACTTGCTGTCTTGTGTTTTGCCAAAAGAAGGAAACGGCGTCCTTGGACAGGAAAACATGTGATTTATAATATTATTATTAATACACCCTCACCACCACTTCCTTCACTCTCCTCACACTGAAGTGAGGAACTGATTCTCTAACTATCTATCTATAACTACTATAGTTCTCAGAGGGGAGGAGAGGATGGAGGGCAGAGGAGGAGACAGAAGACTTCTCGATTCTGCTGCACGGAGCTGCCCCGATACACAGCTCTGGACGCCGTGGGATGGGTAGGAGGAGGAGACACACACACACACGCATACATTATATATTGTTATAAATTATTATGTGTTGGAGCTGAACGATATGGAAGAAATCATATTGAAATTATTTTTGATTGAGATGGCGATATGAATCACTGCTATTTTGTGGGAATGAGCATTTTTAAATCCCAATTTTCATTAAAATGATAATGATGAATCATGAGCTGTGTTGGGTTCTGTACCACACCTGGGAAATCTCTCTCTTCTATAATTATGTTGTACATTTATTAATTATGTGTTAATTTAGCCCTCATCCAAAAAAATCGCTCCTAAATACTTGCCACTTGGCTTCAAGTCATAAAGTTGCGGCTGTCCCTGAAAGTGTGGCTTGGTTTCTTTCCTCTCCACCAGGGGGCAGGCGGGCCCCCGCCCCTGTTTCATGCAGATCTGGCAGGGAGGGTCCACTCTCAGCTGTCCTCGGTGGGGCCGGAGGCGGGGGCGGGGCCTATCTCGGCCTCGGGTCCCGGGCACCTGGCCACGCCCACTGCCACTGCCACCACGCTGCACAAGTGTGGATACCGGGTGCTGCTCGAGATCTGTGAGTGTTTAGCGCTTCGTCGTCTTAGAAGTGTGACACCAGGCCAATACGGATCAATGTGTTGTTTGAGATACATGGATGACGTTTTGTGTTTGCCGCCTCGCCAGTGTCTCCCCGAGACGTCTTGCCCCGAGCGAGGGGCGTGATGTGTATGCACGTGTTGCCGGAGAGACCAGAGCAGGCTCACGACGACGACGACGACAACAACAACAACAACAGCACTTCCACGTCCACCCTCCAGCAGCACCAACACCACCACCACCTCCAACAGCAGCAGCAGTAGCAGCAACAATGACCTGGAGCACTTGTCCTTCGACATTTCCCTATCTGACCACCAGGGGGCCGACTTGAGTCAGGATTCTTCTTTGCCAGGTTTGCTCCTGTTTCAGTAAATGGCTTTCAGATGCATTTGACATTAGACTGCAGAGAGTGGAGTGTTTTCTGTTGGGTTTGTGTTTTTTAACGGTTGTTTTGCTGTTTTCCTGAAATACAGAAAATCAATCACAAATCTTGTCGACGTCCTCACACCTCGAGCAAAATCATCCGCAAGGAGACGATGACAAGGTAGGCAAGGTTACAACCGTGCTTCAGTATTCTAAACACACGAGACTAAAGCCTACTTTGATTCTACATGGAGGAAGAGCTCATGTTCAGACCAGACGGATTCCTTCTCATTACTGACCCCTTTGGTCGGTAGGTGAACTGCAGTCTGCTGGAGCTCTAAGTGCATTCAGAGCTCCATGGGATGAGACAATAACAATCAGAAACTCATGTTAGTTCTGATCATAATTCATTCACACATTTAAAAAGCTATGACATTTTTTTTTGTGAATTATCCACGCTTACATGTCACTTCGTTCCCTTTACCCGGGAAATCCGACCCGATTAAAATCAAGAGAAATCAGCCCAAAAGCTGTTCCACGCAACAGAGAGAGTCAGGGAAGCTCTCATGTTTTAACTTCAACCACAACCTGCTCACAAAGTGGCAATTAGAAGCCATTTCTGCTGTAAAATCCTACATGTAGTCCCTGAACGGATTCATGATTGTTATATACAGGACCTTTAAACGTGTACGATATTCCCCGCGTCTGTTTCGTCGTTCCCCAGGCGGTGGCGAGCGGAGAGGAGAGGCTGGCCGAGGCCACCTCCAACCTCCGAGACGTGGAAGATGCCAGCGTAGCCGTGGTGCTCAACGTCATCGGCCTGGAGACGGCCCAGAGCCAGGACTACGAGGCGGCCTTCTCCTGCTTCGTGGCGGCGGCGCGGCACGGCTACGGCAAGGCCCAGTTCAACGCCGGCGTCTGCCTGGAGAAGGGCCGCGGTGTGGCCCCCGACGTCGAGAAGGTGGGCCCTGAACACACACACATTTATTATGCAGGGACTAAATGGCAGATTTCAGGGTTCCATATTAAAACAAATGCTTGGCTGGCTGCTAGGTTTTTCAATTCTGGCAGGTGAAAATGAATCATTCTGAAAGTAATATTTTGGACTCTGATGACTCTGTAAACTGAGTATATTTATCTAATGTCTGTTATCATTTGTAATATTTGGAATCTCTACAATTCTTCAAATATCTGAACAAGTAGGCTGTTATGAAGACGTGTGTGCAGCCATGTTTCAAACGGAAGAATATCAAATTTGAAAATAAAAATTCTACTCTACTGTATTATTAATGCGTTTGCGTTTTATCGTTTATATTTATTTTTCTGTCCACCACCAGGCTCTTCAGTACTACTGGCAGGCTGCGTCCGGAGGCCACACGCAGGCCCAGTACCGCTATGGCAGGCTGCTGCTGACCAGCAGGGGGCAGCCCAGCCCACAGGAGTGGAGCACTGCAGTCCGCCTGCTGGAACAGGCTGCTGACGCCGGACTCACCCAGGTAAGGGAGGGAGGGAGGGAGGGAGGGAGGGAGGGAGGGGCTTTATAATGTTGTTGTTGTTGTCTCCAAATCTGTTGCTCTCATAGCCGAGGTAAGCCCCTTACTGTGGTTATCTCCCTGGTGTTCCGTCACAATAAATCCTCTCCCGAGGAATTGGCCCGGATTACAGTGGGACTGTGATGGTAATAATACTGTATATTCAAATCAGATCAAAATGGGTCTCCTCAGCAGAACGCTTGCTGTGTGAAAGCAGGTGATGCTGATGTTGAGGTTGAGTGCTGGAAGCTGCAATTGGACTCGGGAGTAGAAGTAGTAGTTTGCTTGTTAGAGTTGGCGCCTGTAGACCTCATGTCTGTAGCCAAAAATGTATTATGCTGGGATTATCTAAGTTTGGATGCAATTGGACTGGATTGGTGCTTTTATTCAACCGTTGTGGTTGCGTAGAAGTGTAAAATCAGTACATCTCCACAGATTGCTGCTATATTTGCATATGTCTCTATATCTATATATGCTAACCTATAACATAATCCTACCACAGCACTAACCATCTCAACCATCTTCCTCTCATGATGTGTTCAGGCTCAGGTCTTCCTGGGCTCCGTGTTCGCCCAGGAGGCCGTGTTGGACGGCCGCAAGTCCGTGCACTACCTGCGGATGGCGGCAGAGAGCAGCGTGAGTGGCTGTTCTAGATACTTCCAGGGTCGTCCCCCCCCCCCCCCCCCCCCCGCGCGACTCACAACGACCTGCTCATCGGGGCGAGGAGGTCGGGGGAAGCGAACCGTCTGTTGCTCCTCCGGTTTAGACTTGGCATCGTGTCCGACCTGCACCGTGTCCTTGTTGTCACGCCAACACACTGTAGCTGCTCCAGTAGATTCACAAACGTATTGATTGTCAACGTACACCGCGTACAGCGAGTCGATGGATGTCAACGTGTGTTATCGTTGCCATGGCAGCACTAGTGGGATCATACCAGGAGGTGATAAAGGATATAGAATTAATATCCCGCTACTGTTACAATGACATCTAACGTCTTTCTGTCACGTCTCCTTATCAGAGACTTGCGTATCATACATCAATGTGTATCCATGTGATGTTTAGTCTAGATGTTCTGTTTTTTGTCAATCAATCAATCAATCAATCAGTGGGATTCAATTGATCGAGTAACCCAAGGTCACCAGAAGGTCAATGAAGGTGTCTGTCTGTCTGTCTGGGTGTGTGTCCTGCAGGACGGCCGGGCCCTGCTCCACCTGGGCCAGTGCTACGCTCACGGCTTCGGCGTCCAGCGGAACGCCACGGCGGCGGCGGGGCTCTACGCCCGGGCGGCGAGGGCGGGAAACGGCCAGGCCCAGAGGCTGCTGAGGCTGCTGAGAGAGGGTGAGGAGGAGGAGGAGAGGGAGGGTGAGAGGGTGAGGTGGAGGGTGAGTGTGAAAGGGTGAGAGGGTGAAGGAGAGGATGAGTGTGAGAGAGGGGCTGAGGGTGATGGTGAGAGGGTGAGGGTGAATGTTGTTGGTGTGTTGTTATGTCCCACAGTTATGAGGCTGGAAGGTTTTACATTTAAATGGGTTTTAAATGTTTTCTTAGTGAAACAAGGTGTCTTTTTACTTGGGTTGGGTGGACTATTAATAATAATAATAACCATAATAATAATATTACATTTATTTTATGTAGTGCTTTAAAGGCACTTTACGTGATAAAAACAACCACAGACACAATAAGTGCAAAAAAGAAACAAAATTGTGTGGTATATAAAAAATGAATTACAAAAAATGTCTCTCTGTCCTGTCTCTCCCCCCCCCAGACGAGGCTGCCCTGCGCTCCATCCGCTCAGCTCCCTGTTTCTCCATCTTCCCCCGCCTCCCCCTCTCCCCCCCCAGCTCCACCTCCACCCTCACCCCCCGCCCCCACCTCTCCACCCGCCTGCCCCACTCGTGGAGCACGGGGAGCCTGGCCTCCACCACCACCACCACCACCACGCCTCCCCTCCACCTGCACCTCTGCCCGCTCGGCCCCAGCCCTGGTGGTGGTGGTGGTGGTGGAGGCCCCTGTGGATGGACCCTGGGCGTATAGCCCCCCCCCCCCGCAGGACTCATAGGGAAACCCAAAAAATTGAGAATATTTTATATATGAATGTATGGACAAAAAGACAAAAAGACTTATATAGGTCAACTGTGAAGAATCGTGTGTGTGAGAGGGAGAGAGAGAGAGAGTGTGTGTGTGTGGTGTTGTGTGTGTGTGTGTGTGTGTGTGTGTGTGTGTGTGTGTGTGTGTGTGTGGTGGTGTGTGTGTGTGTGTGTGTGTGGGTGTGTGTGTGTGTGTGTGTGTGTGTGTGTGCGCGCCAATGTTTTTTTTTTAAATCTTGTTAGAATGTGTGTGTGTGCGTGCATAGAGTTTAAGGAATGTTTTATATATACGTGTGTATGTGTGTGATTGTGTAATTAATGTACCCTGGCTGTGACACATGGATTTACTGGTGCCTTGGGGAGGGTGTTTACTGGGAGCGTGTTTACTGGGAGTGGCTTCAACTACTACAGTACACAGAAGAAGAAAAAGAAGAAGAATGAGCCTGTTTGCCTGAACCAAGTCTTTTCTCTGAGCAGCGCTGTTGCAAAAATGCACAATAAAAGTTATACACTTATACAACAATAAATGCTTTGTCGCCACTGGGTCTACTGGTTTCATTTTTCAGCAGTACACATGCACATACTGTACTTCAGCTCGTGTGTTCAATTAGTAGTAATATTTGATGACAGCTGTAACTCAATCATTAAATCAGTGTCATAATCAGGGATCACCGCATCACGGTGACGTCTGACTCCCATTACCTGGGAGCCGGGAACTCTGAGCGCAGATCCCAGGGTCCGGGCGTACGGTGGGCGGGGCCGCTCTCCCCTGCCCCTCAGTTCCCCCAACCAATCACTGATCCGAACGTAATTGTGGGCGGTTACTTCCTTCCTCAATCATTGGTCCTTACAGGAGAGAGATATTATATATATTTTTTATTATATATATTTATTAATTATTATATATTATTATATATTTGATTGCAGTTTTTCTTTGGGCATTTCTTTATTCTAGAATATATGTAATTGTACAGACATTTGTTTTGCATTTGTATGTATTTTTCCCATGCCAATAAAGAGAGATTATTTTATTTTATTTAACATTTTTTAATTTTATTATTTTTTTGTACTTTGCCTTACTTGCCTGTATATATTTAGTCCTTTATACGTATATTTTAGAAACTCATATGTATGCATTTGATTGCAATATTGCAGCTTTGTTTACATACAATATTTCTATATTATAGAATATCTACAATTATACAGAGAGAGAGAGAGAGAGGGAGGGAGGGAGGGAGAGACAGAGAGGGAGAGATACAGTAGAGAGACAAAGACAGAGACAGAGAGAGAGACAGAGAGAGAGAAAGAGAGGGAGAGAGAGAGAGAGAGGGAGAGATACAGTAGAGAGACAAAGAAGAGAGAGAGAGAGAGAGAGAGAGAGAGTGTAGGGTACCGCCCACTTGTGCGTCCGGACCCTGGGATCTAAGCGGTGACAGGGAGGCGCTCTGTCTCCTCCGGTGGCGCAGAAATCCGCGGAGCTTTTTATGGGCACCAGCAGAGCGGCACTGGGAGAGCCTGCTGCTGCTGGTACTGGTGGTACTGGTACTGGTGATACTGGTACTGGTGGTGGTACTGGTGATACTGGTGGTGGTGGTGGTGCTGATGATGATGGTGCTGATGGCTGCGTAGTTGACTCTGACTCTGACTCTGACTCCACTTCAGCCGAGCTGCGCTGACTCCGTGTTGCTGGGAGCGGCGGATGCTGCGAGAGGAGGCTGAGCGGAGGAGACGCGGTGAGTCCGGACGTCTCTCTTCTCTCCTCTCTTCTCTCTCTCTCCCCCCTCCCTCTCTTTCTCTCTCAATCTCCCCCCCTCTCTCTTCTCCCTTCTCTCTCTCTCTCTCTCTCTCTCTCTCTCTCTCTCTACTGTCTCTCGTCTTCCTCTGTTCTCTCTCTCTGTCTCTCCTCCCTCCCTCTCTCTCTTTCTGTATTATCCCCTCTGCTCTCCCCCCTTTCCATCTCTCTCTCTCTCTGTATATTGTTAGATATTCTATAAATATAGGAAATATTGTATGTAAACAAAGCTGCAATTATGCAATCAAATGCATACATTAGAGTTTCTAAAATATACTTATAAAGGACTAAATATATACAGGAAGTAAGGCAAAGTACAAAAAAATATTATAAAATTAACAAATGTTAAATAAAAATAAGATTGGTAGTTTTTCACGTCGATTCCCAGTGTTTTGCGTAACGGTTCCTGCCATGCTCTAGTGGGCCCTTATGCTCGCTATTATTATTCCTCTACCAGGCGATGCGGAAAGTATGACATAAAATGCAAAACAATGTCTGTAAAAGGCATATATTTCTTAGAACTTATTACGGACGATGGATCAATAGAAGTCTTGCAATCAAATTTATATAGTGAGTACAGTATATATAATATTAAGTTATAATATATAGTAATTGAGATCAAGCTAATTATGAAGGTCTATAATATGCGTCTCTCGTCGCTGTAGGAACCAACATGATTGGATGGAAGGGAAGTAACGCGCCACATTGACGTTCGGTGATCAGTGGGGGATTGGGGTTGGGGGAATGAGGGGCCAGGAGTGATGAGCGGCCCGCCCACGCGTGAGCCGGACCCTTGATCTGCGCTCAGAGTTCAGCGCCGGTCATCTCGCGGTGTAATTGGGTAGTTAGACAGGTTCACCGTGATGCGGTTTTATCCCGCTGATTTTATACAGCTGGATGTTTTAAAATTTTTTGACTTGAGTTGACAGTCTTGTCATTCAAATTAGTACGTACTAATGTGAACACTACAGTGAGATCTGAGGTTACAGTATGTGTTCACGATCCCGCCCTTTGTATTCTGCTTGAGAAAGATGAAGAACCAGGATGAGAATTCCAGTGAGAGAAAATGCCGATGTTATTTGTGGCTATTTGTTAAGGCACAGCGGATTTGGCGTCCAGAGAATAAGGACATGGGGTTCAGGGGGTCCAGGGCAAAGGGCAGGCTCTTCGATTGGTTCTTCTGTCTGTGAGGGGGTTGGCTGGTTGCAGGCGTTTGGAGGCGGGCTTCGAGAGTGTGGATGTGGTCCTTTGCATATGATGGGGTGATGTAGGCGTGTTGCTTAATGCTGTTGCGGTTGGTACTTGTAGTATTGTGATAGGGTCCACTTTTTCTGTATGTCGACTGGTCATTTCCCATCAAGTAATGAGGAGGTCCCTGGAAGAAGAGAGTAGTGGTTATATTAATATCCATTTAAGGCTGATGTCTTATCGCTCCTAAATGTAGTTATAAAAAAAGGTGCCTCAGGGTTTTTTTCAGTTAAGATACTTGGCGATGTCTTCTTGGCGGCAGGTGAACTACAACATGTATATCCAATAATACCCAAGGTGAGGTTCAAGTGAAATTAATCTTCAATGATGTAAATTTCGTTTGATAGCTAGATGGTGTACATATTATATGTCAGGATTTCATATCAACAGACGCTTTGCTAACATACATCAGCATCTATAACCATACTCACAACAAGTATTAAGCTCTAAGCAACGTCTAAATGAACACGATGCCAACGACCAATGTGTGGGTAAATATAATGGTCATCAAACAGGTCTTTCTCTGTCTGTTGTCTGTCTTGCTTTCTTGTCGTCTCCTCGCCAGACAGGCTGATGCCCCTGCGCGTCACACACATCATGCCTCGCTAGCTTCATTCTATGTCCACATCCTCTACGCCATGATTCGTACTTTAAAAGAATCAGTCTTGCGTCGCGCCGCGCAGACACAGCACTCCATAACACCCACACCATACATCAGCAATCCCCCACTCCCGATCACGCGGCTCCCCTCCGCATCCCGATTCCCGCCCGTCTCAACTGGTAGGTGCGTGCTGTGAGGCCCGGGAGGTGCCTCCACCCTCACACACACACACCACAGTCACACAGCCCGCATCCCTCTGCTCCGTGCTGAGCGTCGTACGCGCATCAGCTGGTGTGGTGGTGGTGGCGGGTACAGCATGAATGGCCGGCGTCAAATCAAGGACAGCACCAACAGCGATGCCCCCACATACCCCGATCACACGACTACACAGCACACACAACACCACAGCTCTGCAATGCACTCTCGCTGATGCTCACATCGGAAAAGTATCTCGCAACAAAATTCGCCTGCATCACTCTGCTCTCTCTTCCGAATATGTGTCAAATATGAGAATGTTATGCGCACAAGAAGGACAGAAGAATGACCTTATATAATGAGGTGGCGGGATCGAAGAGATTGACTCTGTAGAGGAAGTAATCGATAGGGTGTGTGAGGAGAGAGAGAAGGAAGACGGATTCTGTGGCACGATGCGTTGATGTCTGATAAGTTGCGGTTGTGGTGTTGTGTTGGTTCGTTTTTTGTGGTGTGTGTTCGCATTAGTTCATGTGTTGCTGATGTGTAGTATTATTGTGTTGATGAGTGTAGTGGTGATAATTCCAGATTTTGTTGTGGTTGTTTCCGTGATGAGTGCTGCTGTGGGGTGGGGGTGGGTTGGCTTTGTAGTACCTGTCCCTAGTCGTGGTGCCATCCAGCATGGTGCCTCCACCATGCGCAGCGCCAAATACCACCTTAGGGTTTCATGGGGAGGCCGAAAGCGGAGATGCATTGTAATTGAGATACAGTGGGTAGGGTGAGCGTTGGTGGTGGTTGGAGTGCCTGTGCGCAGCGATAGCATGTTCTCCAGTGATCTTGTACTTTATCTAACGATGTGGGCCAGCGGTGTGTGGGAGATGGTAGGGTGCGGATGGGTGGTGTGGGTGGGTGAGGTGGCTAGGGTGGATGTAATTAAGCTTGGGGTGCGGGCTGGAGAGAGACTGTGGAGAGCGGGGAGAGAAGTATGGAGATAATGCAGAAGCCGGATGGTTGAGGCGGATTGGCATTGGCGCAGGGGCAGTCGGTCTTGGGGGTGGTAGAGACGCAACACAGGAGGAGAAGCACGTAGCTGGTCTATAAGCCTAGGGAGGCTGAGTACATGTAACTGAGAGACGGCTGGATTTTTGGATGCCCATATTAAATAACCACTTCATTGCTTTTTATGATACCTCGTCTGACATGTTAGCAATTGTTGTTTTCTGTTGTTTGAATGACTTTGCGTATGTAAGTAGTCTGGTTCATAGCGTACTAAACATGCGTTTGTAAGATCTGAGTCACGATAGATAAGAAAAAGAAGACCTAGAAGGTTAAAGACACATAGACAGTCAATGATATTAAACCTGCGGCTGAAACATCTAAAGGTTTATTTTACTCTTGAAGTTGAGCTAGCAGTTCAGCTGGTATTGCATAGATATGGTAAGTTATTAGAAGAAAGTGACCAGAACATACTAATTCCCTAGCTTTTGGAACGATCGCCCACGCAATAGTAAAAAGACACCTTGTTTCACTAAGACAAAGCATTGTTAATAAGCCATTTAAAGTAGTAATGTACACCTTCGAGCAGCCTCATAACTGTGGTGACTGACGTTTCATACTAATCACATTCCACAACATTTCCAATCCTTCGCACTACCACTACTGCATCTGACCATCATCAGCTGCTAGCGCCTCTCTCACCACTGGCTCATGATCATGCCCTCTCGGCTTTCAACTGGCTCTCTACTGTACTCCTTTCTCAATTAGCATAAGTCAACCTATCCTTCTTCACCTGATCGCACGCACATCACGCCTCTCATCCTGTACCTAGCCCCTTCATTCCTCATCTCTCACACCTCTCACTTTCTATACAGACTAGCCGTTCCAGCTACACTCTGGGGCAAGGACTGGGTCACCGTTTCCCGCCTCCAGCGCGATCGCGAGCGCCTTCGTAGACGATGCCCCGCCATGCTCTGCCGATTGAGCCCTGTGGCGTTGGTCACCGCGCGATACGCTGAGCGAGCAGAATCCCGCCGAGAGAGCCGTGTGTACTGGGCGCTAGCTGGCTGTGGAGCCGGTGTCCGGGGGCCCAGGTGGATGCACGGCCGCTGGCCCCCGTCTCGTGCACGTCATCCACACAGACTCCGGACAGACGTCAGCAGCTAACCCCAATCACCTGAGGTATTGATCCCTCTCCTGACAGTGAGTACATGTGGGTTTAGCTGCTGATGGTCCAGGTTTTGTATCCCTCGGATTGCTAGTTCCTGTACAATTCATTTGGATTGTTCGTTGATGTGATTTACAGAGTGAAAACCTGAAGGAGAATCATATATCTGGACTAAACAATTCAACACGTCGATTTTTATTATTAATATTCAACATTGATTATAGTTTAATTTTATTTGAAGTAACGCAAATGTCTGATAGGTATATTTAAGTGCAAAAATAGTTATCGAGACAAGGTTTATGATGCGTAGATGTCGATTGCTCAGTTAACCAGGTTATTTATTGCTAGAATATATGGTATATCGTACATCGACACTTTGTTCTTGCTTTATGTTATTTGGTTCCACGGCTAAAGAGAGATTCAATTTTAGTTTTATTTATACGCCAGGTTGTAATAATTATTATATTTTCTAATATAATTCCTTTTGTTATTCAACGATCCTTCGCCTTATTTCGGCGTGCTGTAATTATATTATCCCTACGTCCTTTTAGTAGAGTGTGTGCCAATTGTGCAACGAGTTTAAGGCAAAGCATCCAGTTGACTGCTATTCGCATCGACTTCGGTGTCGATCGCGGTGTACGTTGACAACAGTCATACGTCTATGTTGATATGTCATATACTGGTCGTGCCACAGTCTACATGTGTGGGTTGGCGCAGCAATCTAAGGACACGGTGCGGACGGGACATCGTATGCTAAGATCTAAACAATGAGGCGAGGAAGTCAACAGACGTGTTTCGCATTTTTGCCTAAGCGCACAGTACCTCCTCAGCCCATGATCAGTCAGGTCGTATTGAGGTCGCGCGGGGGCGGGGGGGGGGGACGGACGACTGACGACGCTACTGGTGAAGTATTACGAACGTCCCAGCAGTACACAGAGAGCGTGAGCGAGATGTGCTCGGCCGGCCGAGTCATCGCAATGAGGTGAGCACGGACGTGCGGGCAGTGGTGAGATCAGAACAAATGGCCTCCTGGGCAAAGAGCGGAGCAGCCAAGGAAGACTGACCGAGAGCAGCATCTGAGAGTGAAAGAGGAGTTGGAGAGGTTAGTGCTGTTGGTAGGGATAATGTTAGAGGGTTATTAGCATATGGATAGGATAATAGCGAGGGACATAATGCTAAATATAGGCAGCAGATGCTGTAGATGAGTCTACAGATCCGCACGACAGCGAGCACAATGTTGACAATAGCAGACGACCAAATGCACGAGGACCGAGATGCACAGATGCCGGAAGAATACTTTGAAGAAGAGAGAGAGAAAAGAGAGAAAGTGCCAGCATAAATACATTGTTGCATCAGACATGAGGAGTGCAGACGATGGATGCAGACTCATAACAAGAAACTCTGAGAATTTGGCACCAGTGGACAGCAGGATTCTACTTCCGTAGTCAGCGAGATTGACAGGGGCGTAGATGCCAACGCACTCAACCCAGAACATAGCAGACATCACCCGGGTGCGATTTGTCGGCATCGACAGCGAAGCGGTCTTGCTGAGGGAGACCCATTTTTGATTCTGGAATGTTGAAGTGGTGGTAGCAGTACGGGGGTTTCGATTGTGGGGGGGTGACTTGGTTGGGCGAGGCGACTGAGTGGTGCGGTCGTAGGCGACTGTTCGAGATCCAGGCCAATTCTCTGCGGAGAGGGATTACCTCTGTGGGATTACGGCCACCAGTGGAGAGGAGGATACCACAGTAAGGGCCTGTGTGACGTTCGGCTTTGATGCTGAGCAGTCAACAGTGATTGGGTGGCTAGATGCAGATATCGGTTGCAGCTGAGCGTTGACTTGACGTGTGTGTGTGGGGAGGGAGGCTGGCGCGCGTTCTGGGCGTCTCCTCCCTTCCTTCATCTCTTCGTTCCTCCCTTCCTCCCTCCTTCCTATTCCTCGTGCGCCCTCCCTCCCTCCTTACCTGGTTACGTCCTAGCGTCGAGCAGCCTGTTCTCAGCAGGCGAACTGCAGTGCTCCACTCCTGGGGCTGGGCTTCCTCCCTGCTGTGTCAGCAGCAGCCTGCCATAGCGGTACTGGGGACCATGCGTGTGGCCTGCCGACTGCAGCCCTGCGAGTAGGTACTGTAAGAGGCCTGGTGTGTGACAGACATTTAAGTTATGATGAGACACGTTAAACAGCCGGGTGGTCGGGGAAAGGGGCAGGTTCTTTGCAATGTTCTGCGTAGTGGGGGCGTAGTGTTGGGCTGTGATATTAGAGTGACGAGCTAGGTCGATGATCAAATAGTACAAGGATATTTCGTAAATTTGATTATTCTTCAGTTTGAAATCCATGGGCCGTGCATGTCACAGCTGTTCTGTGGGTCTTTGATTTGAGACAGCCTCTGCTTGGTTCAGAGTATGAATAGAGAGCGGTTGGCTAGGGAGATTGGCTGAGCTAAAGGAAATTATACATAAATATGTGAAGCAGACGTGTTTAGAGTTATGGTGTAGTATGAGTACTTGCAGTGGGCGTTGGCGAGGTTATATTTTGAGTCGGATCATGAGCAAATATATAACTTTCTAGAATGGAGTCTTTCTCACGGAAAGATATCTAGCAGCCAGGCCTATAGGCATAATTGTCTCTGATCTTGCAATGATTGGGTGATGGGTCCTTTCTCGTGATATTTATTTTTCTCATGTTTCTGTGTATTGGTTTTGCTCTGAGCAAATAAATTATATTATGATAATGTGAGTGCCTTGCTTCTTGAGCGACTTTGAACCTCAGAATGGTGTTTCCAGCCCAAGAGTTTCCTACATAGTTGTGTGTGGTGTGTGGGTGTGTCAGGGCCCACTTCGTCGGGACGTCGGGGGCCACACCGCGACCCTTCTCCCAGGCAGACGCCGGCGTTGAACTGGGCTTGCCGTAGCCGTTGCCGCGCCCCGCCACGAGGCAGGAGAAGGCCGCCTCGTAGTCCTGGCTCTGGCCGTCTCCACGGGCCGGGCATGATCCGTTGGAGCACCACGGTCTATTACGCTGGCGATCTTCACGTGCTCGAGGTTTTGGAGGTGGCCTGGTCTGTCGTTGCCGAGCCTCTCTCTCCGACTCTACGCCAACTCCTGGGGAACGACGAAACACGACGCCGGGAATATCGTACATCGTTTAAAGGTCCTGTATATTAACGAAATCATGAATCCATCTTCATGGGACTACATGGAGGAATTTTCACAGAGAAATGGCTTCTAGATTGCCATTGTTGTGCGAAGCAGTGTGGTTGAAAGTAAAACATGAGAGTCTTTCCTGACTCTCCTCTGTTGCTGGAACAGTTTTGGGCTGATTTCCTCCTTGATTTTAATCTGGGTCGGATTTCCCGGGAAAGAGGGAACGAAGTGGACATGTACGGAGGCGGGTAATTCCAAAAATAAGATTTCATAGCTTTTAAATGTGTGAAATGAATTATGGATCGAACTGAACATCGATTTTCTGATTGTTATTGTCTTCATCCAAATGGAGACCTCTGATATGCACTTAAGATGTCTCCAGTCAGACTGCAGTTCACCTTACCGGATCCAAAGGGCAGTAACAGAAAGGAATCCGTCTGGTTTCTTGAACACATGAGCTCTTTCCTTCCATGTAGAATCAAGTAGGCTGCTTGTTTTTGTTGGACGTTTGGTTCTCGTGTGTTTAGAATACTGAAGCCACGTGTAACGTGCTACCTTGTCATCGTCTCCTTGCGGATGATTTTGCTTCGAGGTTGTTGAGGACGTCGACAGAATTTTGTGATTGAATGTTCTCGTATTTCAGGAAAACAGCAAAAACAACCGTTAAAAACAACAAATCCATACAAGAAACACTCCACTCCTGCAGTCCTAATGTCAAATGCATCTGAATAGCCATTCTACTGAAACAGGAACAAACCTGGCAAAGAAGACTCCTGACTCAACGTCGGCCGCCCCTTGGTGGTCAGATAGGGAAATGTCCGAAGGACAAGTTGCTCCAGGTCATTGTTTGCCTGCTACTCTCGCTGCTGTTGGTAGGTGGTGGTGTGGGTGTGCTGCTGGAGTGGAGTAAGTGCTGGTTGTTGTTTGTTGTGTTGTTGGTCGTCGTGTCGGTGAAGCCGTCCTCTGTCTCTCCGGCAAAGCGTGCATACACAATCACGCGCCCTCGCTCGGGGAAGAACCGTTCCTCGGGGAGACCACTGGCGAGGCGGAACACAAGAACGTTCCATCCATGTATCTCAACAACACAATTGTAGCCGTATTGGCCTGGTGTCACAAACTTCTAAGACGACGAATCTCCAGCGCTAAACACTCACAGATCTCGAGCAGGCACCCGGTTCCACACTGTTGTGCAGCGTGGTGGCAAGTGGAAGTGGCCGTGGCCAGTGCCCCGGACCCGGAGGCCGAGTATAGGCCCCGCCCCAACACCTCCGTGCCCCCACCGAGGACAGCTGAGATGACCCTCCTGCCAGATCTGCATGAACAGGGCGGGGCCGCTGCCCCCTGGTGGATGATGGAAGAAACAAGCCAAACCTTCAGACACCGCAAACTTTATGACTTGTAAGCAAAGGCAAGTAATTAGGAGCGATTTTTTTGATGATGGCTACACGTTTAACACATAATTAATAAATGTACAAATAAATTATAGGAGAAGGAGGACTTTCCCAGGTGTGGTACGAACCAACAATCAGCTCATGATTCATCATTATCATTTTTAATGAAAATTGGGGATGTAAAAATGCTCATTCCCACAAAATAGCAGTGATTCATATCGATCTCCTCCATCACAAAATAATCTTCAATAATGATTTCTCCACTATGATTCAAGCCCCAACACATAATAATATTTAATAACAAATATATATGTAGCGTGTGTGTGTGTCTCCTCACTCGCTACCCATACCACTGGCGATCCAGAGTCTGTGTAATCGGGGCAGCTCCGTGTAGCATGAATCGACGAAGTCTTCTGCTCTCCTCCTTCTGCCCTCCCATCTCCTCCTCCCTCTGAGAACTCATACGGTAAGTTATAGATAGATAGTTAGAGAATTCAGTTCCTCACTCGTGTGAGGATGAGTCGAAGGAGGTGGGTGACGGGTGTGAGTGGTGTAATTATCATAAGCAATATTATAATCAACATGTTTCCCCTGTCCAAGGACTGCGCGTTTTCCTTCTTTTGGCAAAACAAAGAACAGCAAAGTATAGCAAGCAGCTACGACCATGCTAGCTTGAGCGTGTGTGTGAGAGCTGTGGTGAGGAGATAAGATCAACTTTATTAATCCAAGGAATTCTTGTGCTCAGCTTGCAATAGGCATCATAAAGACATATAGATCGAAATAAACGAATAATACAAATAACCTACAGCTTGTACCAAGATGGTACATGTCCTGTAGAATAACAACCCATATATGGTGAGATCTAAGCAATGGATATAGGCAAGATTACAGGTATTCAGTCCTGCGTAAAACCAAATTTGGCATTAATTGTATAGTGTAATACAACTGTGAATGATATATAATAATAATAATATAATCAATACTAACTAATGGTCAGAGGATCGTATTTAAGAATAACGGTTGCCAGCCAGTATGAGTGTGTGTGAGGGTGGCTGTGAGAGGTGTATGAGTCGTGTGTGGTGTGAGCTGTGTGTGAGAGTGTGAGAGTGTGTGAGAGTGTGTGTGACGAGTGTGTGAGAGTGTGTGATGAGTGTGTGAGAGTGTGTGTTGAGAGTGTGTGAGAGTAGTGTGTGAGAGTGTGTGAGAGTGTGTGTGGCTGAGGTGTGTGTGAGTCGTGTGGTGATGGGTGTTGTGGAGAGGGTGTGTGAGAGTGTGTGAGAGATGTTGAGAGAGAGTGAGAGTGTGTGAGATGTTGTGTGTGGAGGGTGTCGTGAGAGTGTGTGGTGAGTGGTGTGTGAGAGTGCTGTGGTGGTGAAGCAGTGTTCGTGAACATGTAAGAAGTGTGTGTGAAGTGTGGTGGAGGAGTGTGTGGAGTAGGTGGTGTGAGGGAACGGGTGTGTGAAGTGTGTGACAGAGATAAGATCAATCATGGTGTGAGTGTGTGTGAGAATGATGTGTGAGAGTGTTGCCACTGCCGTCGGAGGCCTTCAGGGAGCTGGAGGGAGGATGAGCCAGCTGACACACCCGTCCTCCGCATAGGGGTGTCTGGGTCAGACGCGACCGTGGCAACATGCAGGGGGGCGTGTGACCGCGCTGTGGAGGAGACTGTGTGGTTGTGTGAAGTGTGAGTGTGTGACGTGAAGTGAAGGTGAGTGTGTGAAAACCTGGTTAATGTTGTGAGTGAGTGAGTTGAAGGGGGGGTGTGGTGACAGGTGACAGAATATGCAACCTATGGTCAAATGTGCTATGGTTTGAGTTATAGGTCACACGATTACCCACACGCAATACGTTCCATATTACAGAGCATATTTATTTCTATAATATGACCATACATAAACGTAAGAACAGATGGCGTTCATCATAAACATGTGTAACATAAATAGATTTTTCTGGCTATTTTCTTTTCCTTTCTTTCTATCGAGGCAGGTTCAAGCGACTCCGCTCTCACCAAGAACGCACTGAAGTCTCACATTTGAGAGATCTGGCTCAGATGAGCAACTCACCACTCACTCAGACACACCTTTTCACATCAGCATCACTCTTCACTCACACACCAGACACACACTGTCACTTCTTCTGCTCACGACGACACACAGACAACACACACACACTGACACACACGAGCAACACACACACACACAATCACACACACACACACACACACACACACCACACCACACACAACGCCAATCACGTCTCACGTCCACAATGACCATCACCCGGTTTCACACACCACTACAGAGAGCAGAGACACACACACACACTCAGGCAGACATTGATTGATATAACGGTGGTAGTCTGATCTCGTTGCTTGCTGCTGCTGCTGCTGCTGATACAGAGCTTCCGGAACGCACCGGAAGTAGAACTCAGGGGGGAGGAGCGACGAGCTGATGAGGAAGATGAGGAGGATATGACGCAACCGCACCTTGAACGGAGCTGGCGGAGCGGGAGCGCGGCG